>CAJNOP010000795.1:36562-75957 GCA_905250075.1 Rotaria sp. Silwood1
TCCTTGGAGAAGAAGAAGCGGAAAAGTTGATGCAGAATCGGTTTCAACTGATCAATATCTGGAGACCAATTGGGCCAAACGCAATTACAAAGAATTCTCTGACCATTTGCGACTATCGTTCATTAGATCTGGAGAAGGATATTCATCTGTCAGAAATTCGAGGATCTCCAATTAGTTATTTCATTTATGTAGTCTCGCACAATGCTCAAGATGCTCAAAAATGGTACTATTTGAGTGAAATGCGATCGGACGAAATGCTTGTCTTCAAAATCTTTGACAGCAACCCAAATGTTGCCAAATTTGCTGCTCATACAGGATTTATCAATGAACATGTTCCTGCTACTGATGTTCAACAGATTAGCATTGAAGCACGCTGCTTTGTTTTTTATGATTAATAAAAAATAAATAAAAAAATATTTCTGTATTTCAGGTGTGGATGTTCTTTATTTACCCCTCATCCACACTCACATCCCACACATACACTTATGCCACACTCACACGTTTATGATTGTATGCGCACATGTCAAGGTTATGTATCTATACTTTTGAGGATTGAAATAAATACGAGTCTTAGGAATACAAAATTATTTATGGATATAACTGAAACTATGTATTAGTAGAAGTAAAGATTTTAACTGTGATGAGTTGAGAATGGCTTTTGTCTTTGTTGTATTGATGGTTGTCGTGATGTGTATACTGAAAAAGACTACAATCATGTACTGGTCGACTTTGTGTGTCGAAAGACGACGATGACATTCATATGGACTGTCCAAAACGATTTTTTTATTCTAATAATTTCAGCTAAGAATCTGAGATGTCATGAGAAAAGTAATTTGTACTTTTGGTGGGTTTATCATTTTAAATATAGTAAAGAAAGAACTTTTTTCTGCTAATATTTTCAGCTCTTTCAGGAGATCTTCTTTACATATTTTTAAATAAGACCATTTTTGTTCTTCAGGAGAATCATCTGATTATGTAATAGTTTTTCTCCTTTGTTGCAGCTCAAAAAGAAAACAATGATTTTCTGAAAAAGAATTGAGAAAATTCAATGGAGAGTAACTTAATGTTTTTTCTGAACCTATTTTACTAGTAGCAGCAAGGATGAATGCTTCGTTGTTAAATTACCTCATAATATAAAAGTTTATCGATTTCCAATGGAGAAATTCACATGAGGTCTTGTGTGCAGATTTTCGAGAGAAAAATTCTTCGCATTATTTACATCGTTAAATACTCACGAGAATGTGCTTTCACAAACAGAAACTCTTTGAAATATACATATGCTGAGATCTTCTCTTGAAAGATATTTCATTCTGCAGCTTAAAAACGTCAAAGTAGAAAGTGCCAGTGTCAAAGATATGTAGGGCTTTGACACTTGATACTCTTTCCAGTTTAGTTTAGTTTATGAATAATTTTAAATCGGAGTCTATCTATTGTGTCTCTTTTTGGCACAACTGCAGAATTGGAGAAAATGTCAGTCATTACTCTTGATTCTATGATTTGAATAAATGATAAATTACTTCATCAAAACGCTTGGTCTACCATCAAAACAAGAGAAAAAAGACTTATTTCGGTATCAGAATATTGCAACTCTTCCCTATATTAGGGTGCTGTTGAAACCATCACGACAAAATACAGGGTCTCGATTGAAAGTAAAACTAACCTGACCGTAATCATGAGCACCATAATCAGCTGATTGTTAGGTCTGTAATTTCTCAAAGAACAGAAGAATTGCTTCAATTTCAGAAAAATCTTTACATGATAACCATTAAGTGGAACGGGATGAAAAAAAAAGATCTGAGTTTTTCGTAAATTGTTTTGAGTATAACTTCTTTTTTAATAAAAAAAACCTTATACTAATGTAAAGCTCGTAATACACCGTTAGATGATGCAATAATCAAGCTTCCATATATGATGCCTTGGAGAAAAATTAAATTCAACCGATAAAAACTTTGCTACTAAAATGTTCACTATTGAGAAATGAAGTAACAAAATACGTTGATCGGTTAAAAAACGATCTTGTACCGCTCATGGCTACGAATGAATGGTTTTTTTCTATACAGTGTTTGCTCTTCTTCTATATGGATCACAATTCATTACGTTTTAGTATTTCGTTCTTTTTACTACGTTATTTAGTATCATTCTCGTTCTTATTGTTGTCCATATAGTGATAAAGACAATATTAGAGATTATTTTCAAGATCAATAGTGAGTTTTTTTAATAATGAAATGAAATATTATCATTTCTCTTCGATATTACGCAAGTTTTTTCGATGTCTGGTTAGCACAATCGTTATCTCAAAATGATTTAGCTACATGGGGACCTATTCTTGTGTCATGAAGGTCGTCTGTCAATCATCATAGATCTTATTTATAGTAATTTCAATTCATCAACAGCTTGTATTATTCAAAGTTGTATCCGAGTTTTCACTCAGAAAGAGTATTTAGTTTTATTGTTCCCAATAGCTTTTTAAATTGTTGTGTTTTTTTGAAAAATATAAAATAATGAAAAATCTCTCTTCCAAATGGCATACTTATCAAAACAATCATATTAGGATAAACATTCTTTAACGAAAGATTCATTTGAATGGTTTGGTAATTGTTCACATTTTTATTCTGTATTAGATTTTTATTTAAAACCTTCTACTTTTTTTTGTTTTATTACATCTGAATTGCGGTTCATCATAACTTGGTGCAGAAATGTATAATCGTAATTAAATGTCATATGGTTTTGAACGTTGATTATTCTCATTTGATATTCTTGATAAACGTTGATCGACAAAAAAAGAATGAAAAGGTATACTGAATTTATTTTTTGTCAGACGTGAATATCATTTATAAAATCTATCGGCAGGCTTAAAATAAAAAAATTGATTTGATATTAATACAAATTAATTAATGCCTTTGATCGAAACAAAAATATCAATGATCCGTTCGAATACATTCAGTTTCAGATGTGAATGAATCAGTAGACAATTTTGTTTATGTTATGGCAAAAGATGAAGAAAATCAATTATTAGAAGAAGAAAAATTGTCGATATCTGTTTAATATCGATCTGACAGATAATGAAAAAGTGACAGTTGTAGAGCGCTGTATTAATTGGTTATAGATCTATGAATTTATTTTTATTTCATAGTAATACTGTTTTCTGCTTCAGATATCAATGACGATCACCATTTTCATAAATATCTTCTGTTATGAGCATTGCTACATAATGATGATATTCAAATGACATAATGTATATTCATATAAACATAATTTTGTTTTAACTGTCGATTTGAATATGATAATGCGACTATGACTTCATCGATAAAATCATCGTTATATAACATACAAAAAAATAGTGATTGAAACTCTTTATTTTATTCTTATCTTGTATCGCAAGTGTTTATCAATAAACAATCTTGATTTTGATGATTTTAAATGTTGCAATCAGAGCATTTTTTCTCGAGAGTTAAAAAGTCTCGTTTTCAACTAATTCTAATATGATACATACAAATCATATATAAAGAAGACATGAATGTAACAGTAAGAAAGAAGACAAAGACAAAACACTGAAGAAAACAAAACCTTGCATATTTGTTCTTATCTTCTTCGAGGCAGGTGATTGAAACTCTAATAAAAATATCACCACACAGAACATTTGTTCACTGGACTATTGCCTTGACCTGGCTTACAACCAAACACTCGATCGAATTCGACAAAGTTAGATGTAGAACCAATCACTCTATATAAAAACCTTCTTTTAAGTGATCATAAAGGATTCTAGAAAATACTCAACCTGAATCGAGAAGGCGAATGTACACCTAATTTAATTTGATTTCTGAAAAATTGATCTGTACCTTTCATACACCACTGTTGAGCAAAATTAAGAAAAAACAATTGTTCTACTGAATATTTACTAAGACCTGGCAGTTTCTTGTCAGCATTTGGATGGTTTTGAGCCCACTTTTGATAGGCCTACAAAGTCTGTATAATTTGAGTTTGAATCAACGTATAGAACAACGTACAAAAAATGCTTCTTTCAGTCCACCATTATCCGCAATGTTTTCGCCTTGTGTTTGTTCACCATTTAGCTGAACAACAAAAACGAACTTACGTCAAAAAACTATAACAGAATGAAAAACCTGAAGATTGACTTGAGTTATTGTGTAGTTGCTGTACTGTTTGATTATGCACTCTTTGCGTTGATTAAACGCATCAATTGTTTCATTAGTCCACCAGCTCACCCTATTTCCATCCTTATCAAACTGTCGACCTTCATCATCAAAACCATGTGTGATTTCATGCCCCATGACCATGCCAATACCTCAATTAGATGTAAATGTTTCCCCATTTCTATTAACTGAATCAATACTCACCACCATAATTGAGATACCTAATATGAAAATATAGATATTTTTTCTAAAGAAAACGTGGTCTTACTTAGGTACATCTTTATGAAAGAACGGTAGTTGAAGGATTCCAGCTGGAAAACCTAAAGAGAGACAAAGTTATGATGCTGTATTATTAAGGAATTTATCTTACAAATATCATTAAGTGAAGGATTATAAAAGGCATTGACAATAACTGGCGGAAATTCCCATGTCGTGCGGTCGATTGGTTGACGGAGAGATCGAAGATTACGTTTTGTAGTTATATGAAGCATGAGCAAGAAGTTTCTCATAAAAGATGAATTGAAATTATGCTAGATTTAGGAGAGAAAGTTCAATAGATGATAATTCATAATAATAAAAGATGTTCTATTTCTCACTTCGGCATAAATTTCCTCGAGTTTTGTTATATTATCATCATTCAAGTAGTCAGGATAGGCAATTTTTTCTCTGATAGCTCTAGCCTGTATCATATGGCATATATTGAGAAATTAAGAGTTGATTTATGGTTATCTTACTTTTTCAATAGCTTTGCTTTTTGAGACAGAATCCATCCATGTCGACTGATTGACCATATCAATGAATACATTTCGAATATTGTCAATTAGTTCAAGAGACTGTCAGAAAATCAAAAAGAGTTGTAAATCCACTATTGTTTTAGATACCTGATTGCGTGCATTTTGGTCGAAATATTCATTTATATAGAGTTTAGCAACAGCAAAACCCATAATGTTATTCACATATTCTCCACATACAATGGCACGTGATGGTTCAGTATTTATACCTTGAAAGACTTTATCAAACTGTTGTCTAATAGTTCGAAAATGCTTGGGCATATTCGATGCTTGACTCATCATGAAACGCCAGACCATATAGTTTTGTAGAGTACGTGAAGATTGTTGATTAATAATCAATGAAACATTACGTAAATATTCTAGTTCACTCACAGTAACAATATCTGTATCGAGAAGAGTGATATTTGCCAAGAGATAAAATTCACGAAGATAGCCGAGAAAGTCAAACTGAATGGAAATATGAAAAGTATTTAAAACTAAAAGAAATGCCTACACTAGTATTGATTGCAGATGAGAGATGATTGATTGTTGTTCGAATAGTTTCCTTCTCACGGGCACTTTGTTCGCTTGATGTCCAAACGTACTATGGAGAAAGAAGTATGACAGAGAGCATGTACAAGAGGAAAGTATCACTTTAGAAATTAACTGTTCAAACGTAAATATAGCATTGACATCATCATCAACCATTGATGTATCATTAGTCAACGCCATAGCTAAATCTCGTATGAATTGTTGATAGGCTCTAGTAACATCACTATCATTGAGATAATAATTGCGATCCCCTAAAGCGAGACTATTTTGACTGATCTACAACATCAATATTCATTATTGGTACAAGTTTACAGTTTACTATCTCACTCGAATGCCTTGAAACGATGAGTTCTTCGAATCTATTTGTGTGCCTATATTGTAGAGTACACTGCTCCAATATTCATTTAATTTAAGTAATATACGAGAAAAGTTAAATGTTGCATTGTTCCATGTAGAACCTTGCAAAATAGGCCAACCACCAAGTTCTGTATTGACAAACGAGAGTATCGTATCAATACCCTCAGCTTCAATACCATCTTCGTCAACACAAGAAGCATACATACGGCGTGCATTCATGGTTGCCTTAAGTTCAACGGTTCCATTCGATGGTGACGATGAAAGAAGATCTGAAAAAGTGAAAGAGGAAATGAAAAACAAAGATGATTTATTTCCTACCGCTAATAATATTGTTCAATTCAGTTCGTAACTTTCTGGTTGTGCTGTGAGTGTTGGCTGAAAAGGATAGGTACAATAACTTGAAATCTATGATCTAGGCGATCACAGACGGCAAAAAAGGCTTTACCATCATCTGGAATTCTAGCATTCTTTATCCATGTACCACAGGCGAAATCAAAAAAATTTTCGCACGGATCAATTGTTTCATCAATACTCTCAAGCAGATAGTTCGCTAGAAAGGTAACATTATATTTGTTTTGCTCATTAAGCAGACTGACCTGCTTTGATGCAAAGCGGACTCAAACATAATTCATTACGATCCACTAAAATATATATTCATAGTTCAAGTGTTAATCCAGTGATCTCCACAAGATGAGATTTCTTTAACAAATACCTATTGTCGTTTCATTATTGATTGCTTTATTTCGTTCAATACCATACAAGGTGCCCAACATGATTGTAGTCACAAGAAAAAGACCAGCGAGAACACCGAAGAATACCGATAGCAATACAACCAACCGTTTTTGTGGAGAAGGTTGACTAAGTTGATGACTAAACAAACATATTTAGTGACATTTCTCTATAATGTCAAATTTGATTTATGTTTAATTTAACTGCTGCTACTTGAAGAATTTCATTTATCGCTTCCGATCTATTTAAAAGTCTTTCTCACTTATATAGTCATGAATAGTCGATCTCTTCAAAGTTGTTGAATATTTAACTTACCCATTAACATTAGGCGTATCACTCGTCTTTGAAGGATTGGACATGATTGTTTCACTGATTCAACCACTGTGAAAATATGTCTTCAAATATGTAGATAAAAGTCCATAAATACGATTTAATAGCTTTCCTCTTTCCTTTTATGATTTTACTTTCATAAAGATTTTATTACTCTTTTGTGTTTATAGGCAGCCAAACCTGGTATCAAAATAACTGCTTTTCTATGCACTGAAAACGCCAAAAGTTTCACATCGAAGAATGAAACTTTGGTATTACATGGTCGACTCCGTTCGTCTTGTTCGTATTACTTTATCCTATGTCGATTCCTTGTCAGCCTCTCGTTTTCATTTCTTCTGGAAGATATAGGCTGCTTTTAGATTTAGCTCTTCAGTATAATTCACTTGATATTTTCTTCCGTCTATTTGTCAAACATTTGTCTCCTATGAAAAATGTCATCATTCTTTCAACATAACTGTGATTTTTCTTGGTTTTCTTAAATTAAATTATGTAGGCGATATGTAAAACTCATTCGAAGAGTGCATAAAAAAGAGAAGAAAACGAAACAATATTATACTTATTTTCAGCTTTTGATAACACTAAAAAAACATAAAATAACAGCAGAAATGCGATAATATATTCTTTGTCCCTATCTATTAATGAGAACAAGCTGCATTTGACAATTTGATCAAACAGTCTATTTTTTAGGAGACTTAGACTTTCATCATTCACAACAAGATGATCAGCAGTGTTCTGTTGAACAACAAATCTCATATAAATGGATGTGGGAGGTATGAAGAAACAACAAATACTGACACCTGCTTGCGTATAAAAATGCTATTAAAATATTAGAGAAATTTATAGTTCTTAGAATATTAACATAATTGCTCATATCTTTACTGATCAACTTCGTTTCGTTCTGTTGTTATGCTAAAATAATAATATGACGAAAAAAAATTATTCTGTTCATATACATTGTCGAGATGAGTGAAGTGTGTATTTAGGGATTTAAGGCCAAGATGCTAGAGTGCTTCATAAAAAACTCAAATAAAAAGGAAGTAATGTACGTCTGTTTTTACAACATATGCGTTTATATATCGATTCTCGTCGAAGGGTGTGCGTGTAGATTTTTGATTTATCAAAGTCCATCTGCAACCACACCCACAGCTCAAATTTCGAGCTGAAATTTGTTTATAAATAGATCTTACGGTTGTTAGAAAATTCTCGTAATTTGAGTGAAAATGAATTCATTCTTATTGAGATATTCACGTTTTAAACAGTTATCGATTTCCAAATATATTTTCATGATAAGTTAAAATTTTCCGTAAGAATGAGTTTCTTTTGACTCGAATTTTCGATAATTTCAAGCGACCATACCACTTATCAGTAGACAAAATTTCAGTTTGGAATTCGATCATGTGACTTTTCCGATAATATTATGCACTGAGGAGTTAGCTAATTTATTAAAATTTCTAACTTATGAAGTTACCCTAGATAACAATTTATCAAGCTAGTACTTAGTGTTAAATGTTAATTAAAGAAACTCAGTTAGATTGACTAACTTAAGTTTGATTGACGTCATTGTAACACATCTAATATCAATCTACATTAATTTCTTCGTTGATATTTAGCGTTCAAGTTACACTTTATCGACTGCACTCCTTCAACTTGCCTTATTTTTTTGCTGAACCTGATTTAGTTACTAATCCATGTCCAAAAAGCATTGAGTGTTTACATTCAATTGTGAAAAACTTTAAATATATCACTCATGGTCATTTCTATGACAAACCAAATCCAATCGTAGCTGTTTATAATGCCGTAGTATTCGTTACACCAGAAGATGAAGAACAATTAGAGACAGAATGTGAACACATATAATTCAACTGTGAGCTTTTGAAAAAATTGACAAGTAATGTAACTAAACAAAATGTTATCTTCCATAACATTTTCTTAGGTTATCCACGAATAATTAAACGTGATAATATATTGGCAGCATATGTAAAATCATTTTGAATAAGGAAGAGTACTTATTCAAAATTGTATTAGTGTCATTGATCATGGTACTGCTGAAGGTAGTATAAGATATGATTTTAATCCATCAATAACATCAAGTATATTGACAACCTTGATAAATAAATCAGATGTACAATTATTCAACGGTGAAATGTTTGAATCAAAATATGCTACAGAAGTTTATTGTCATTTTCTCCCTTGATTAATGTGTTTCATCAATATTTATCATGAATTAGGTAAGTTAACAAACAAATTGATGTTACTATGGAACATGTTTGATTTTTAAATGTCTATTATCTTAGATCAAAAAAATCATTGATAGGATAGAAGATTTTACAGAAAAATTGTGTTAGATATTGATGAATTTTTAATACAAATTGTATTGTCAAGAAAATATAAATTGAACTATATGTTGATGAAACATATTTTGCTCAATAAATCTATTGGATTCAACTAAATATTTTGATTGAAAAATTATTAGATATATATCTTACTAATGTACTCGATATATATAAGGCGACAAAAGTATCGAATTCTTTCTTGTTGTTCAATTTGGAAATAGCTAAAACATTTATCTTCTCTACGGTAAAAGAGTAAGCTTCAATGTGTTCTTTTACTAAACTAAACGAACAACTCATGATTGCTGTCATTCATGCTAATGTACTATATTTTTTTATTTCACGTCTTTAGATACTGCATACGAATATGCAACACCAATTATTATTGAAAAATTTCAATAGCACTTAAAAGCTATAAAAGCAATAGATCTATACAGTGAATTTATTCGAGTTATCAGATTGAATAATATGATTAAATCACTAGATGATATGATTAATATGATAAAACGTATGATGCACTTATCTAATATTGAAGATATTATTATTGAGGAGATAGCTATAAAATGTTCCATTGGATATCTTTTATTGGTAGTAAACAAGTTTTGATACTATTTTCCTTTTTCTTTGCTCACACGTAAACATTGTTTCTGCACGCATTTCCTCATTTGTTTGCACTCACAATGGTTGTTTATACGATTGTGTATCAGCCCAAATGAGTGTATTTGGTTTTTATTGCGCAAAAACAACATAATATTTCAAATTCAATTGAAGGAAGAGTTGAACTTCGTTTTAGACAAGACTATAATAGAAGAACATGATGCAAGAGTGATCTTGGTGCGAATGTGTTTATGTCTCAGACCTCTGAATGAATGCCAGATCTATGTTACACTTCATCGTGATTCAAATGTCCTCAGATAGATGATGGTCTACGCTAACTTTCAAATTAAAGAAAGAGCATATGTGAAAGTTCACTTGTATGTTGGTAGAGGGATCAAAACGAGTGGTGAAAGACGCATCTGTCAACAATGGCTTCTCTGACTCATATCAGTGTTTCGAGAGCCATTCTTCAACTCGTCACCATCTCGAACTGAAATCTTGTATATGCACTGAAATGAGTAAGCTCTATAACGTATCGAAAAATGAACCGAGTTCGAGATAGCTAATAGAATAGAAACCTAGAAGCCAAGTCAAATCTAATAATAAATCATCCTTTCAATATGTATTTCATTTTTTAAAGAATTATCTAGTTTAGTAGTACGTTCCTTATCACTTTGAATCTTTGCAACATAATATTAAGTATGTACTCTTATGAAAGAAATGTATTTACGATCATTTATTATTATACTTCTTTGCACTATGTAATTGTAAAGTTTTATAGAACCGATTTCTTTTTAAACTTGAGATTATCATAAAAATCAATACGATATTCACTTTTAATATCAATCAATTTTGTATAAATTATGTTCCTTTCGTCATCTATAATGTCAAAAATTTAGAAAGTACGTGTAAAAAGTTCTTTCAAATTTAAGATACATTGGTTTCTAAGCTGTATCAAAAGCATTCAAAGTCTATTTTGTAAAACATGGTCTAATGGCAGTGTTGAAGTATAAAGAATAGAAATTTTAGCTTCCTTCCGCATAAATTGCGACATCCATGATTAAGGTACCACTTCGGTTGTGGCTTAATCAGGTGGAGGCTAGGAACCACTCTGCCCCTTCGACAGAGATGGTTAGGTGACGAGCTTAAATCTCAAGAATTATTGTTGTGGTGACACCATTACATCACAAAACACCTGAGCAGTACTGCTTTTCTTTTCCTTCATAGGTCATCGTCGACATAAAAACGACACTAAACTCAATTATGGGGTTATTATGAAAATAAACTGAATTTAATATATGTGCCATTCGTCTTTCATTTCGAACTCCTTGTAACATATTATTATTAACGATAGTTCATCAAGGACATAACTTAACAGTACCATAGAATTGATACACTGGACCAAGCGTTGAAGAATTACCTAATTTATAATGACTCCCAGTCTATATCACGTTTCACATTTTCGTTTTGTAAATATTGTGGTAAAAGCTTTTATTAGCGTAAAATAGGTTTTTATCTTCTCAATAGAATATTGTTCTTTCAATTCAATCTATAGTTGACTTGCATTTCTGATCATTATTTAGCAGTTTGTGATGTAACTTGATCAGTCGAAACTAAACATTGTGAATTATTAATTTGCATTAAAAATAATCAATCTTCATCATTTGATTGATATTGATTTCAATAGTAAACATAAACGATGTTGATGATCTAGTGAAAATAAATAATTATAATTTAAAAGACAAACAGATTTATTTATTGTTTGATCATGCTCATACATTT
Source organism: Rotaria sp. Silwood1 (assembly GCA_905250075.1). NCBI lineage: Eukaryota > Metazoa > Rotifera > Eurotatoria > Philodinida > Philodinidae > Rotaria > Rotaria sp. Silwood1. The sequence goes on from CAJNOP010000795.1 coordinate 48,164, forward strand.
ATTCTTTTTTGTATAGAATAAGAATTTCTATGGGGATTATTGGTAAATATTCATTTTGATTTAGAAAATTATAAATATGTCCATTTATTAATGGTGTTGTTCGATTTTTAATAAATAATTTTTCTGATTTATCAATTGATATCATTGATGAAATATATTTGATTTAAAATAATAAAACTTTTATTTATTTTACCTTAAGATATTCAATCCTATTCGATTTTATTACAGAATAGCTCTCACAGATTCATTTTTGTGTACATTTGTCCTTCGATAAATTCACTCATTGATCTTTATATTCTGTACTGTCTCAAGCGAGCTTGGCGACAGCAAAGAAAACAAAAATCTTTAGTTCTGATTGTGAAAATCTGTTTTTGTCTTGTTTGTTTTAATGAGAAACATCATTGTATGCACTAAGTGATTCAAAAAATAATGAAGATAGAGCAGATGACACACAATGTGTAACCTGCTACCTAAGAAAAAGGGAAAAGAAAATGTTTTTCTTTTAAGCTTCTTGTTAAAATATGATGAGACTCATCGATAGGTCTCTTCGAGTCGAATGTATCAATATCGAATTGTATTATTAATTATGAATAAATAGTATATTGAATTTGAATTCATCAATTGATTGAAAGAAACTTTGTTCTAAAATATTTTTATAATTAATTAAAATGTGTCAATGTTATTGAATATTGTTGTTTAGCATAGGTAAGCAATGAGTATTTATTTTAATAGTTTATTTAATCAATTAAATTTTAGTCAATCAGCATATTCATTTAATAACTTACTTCTTCATTAGAAATTATTTTTGTAATATTTTTCGAAACTGCGTTCGATCATGAACAGAAATAGTGAAAGAGGTCCATCTAAATGAATCATTAAGAACATTTGTCGTAAAAATTGATTTCATAGATTACTTATAAAACTCATGTTACTAATAACCTAAATGTTTTCTGTTAACAGAAGGATTATGCTATCAGTCTTTTAATCCTAAATAATAAACATGATCAATAAAAATCTTACCCTACCCTATTATTCATTTAGCCAGGATCATATACCAATTGTATCGCATTGACTCTATTGTGAAAACCATATCGCCTGTGTCTCCTTACAGGACCTGTGAAGACTAGAACTAGATTTCGTATCTTGTTTGTGATCTAAAGATCAGTTAAACATAGCCTAAGTAAAAACTATCTGATGAGACCCTCAAGTGAGGCCGAAATGCGTTGTGGTTGCTCGACCTACATCAACATTCTGATTTGATTCTAATTCGAATACTCTTGACTTAATTAGTTTTTTGTTGAAATTCAGTTCTCATATTTGTTAGGTTCTTTACACTATTTTTCATTCGCTGAAAAAAATATTTGATGATTTGAGTTTTGATAAACTTTAACTATGTCAAACACTAAGAATTGACAAACATTTCTACTGTATATAATAGGCATACAAGATACTGAATAATACTTTATGACAACTATGTACTAATGCTTGATATTTTAATGCATCAAGCATATGAAAATATACTTAACGACTACTTACGACCGTAATTTTGATATACATTGGTAATAAAATGCTATAAACATCGACTTACAGTCAAGTAACTTGCTTGATAAGAGATTATATATACTTCAATTGTAACTAATACATCAGTAAAATAGTGTTATAAAAGAATTTGTTATCATATTACAGATCTTGTAAGTGGCTTAATTGTATCGAACATTCTGCAAATAAATTAGACGGGAAGTAGTTCAATGATTTACTTTGTACGAATTTGATTTCGATTGATTAAATTATATCTTAGTAGATAATTTTTTGAGTCATACTACTTCGATTATAGTACAATAATTATACAGCTTTTAAAAATAATAAGAACAATATATTTGAAGTTGCTTTTTTTTCAGTAATAGTAACTATTTAAGTCAAGTTGCAATGGTACTATTGATAGATCGAGACATACTCTATCCAACGCTATGTTTTTCTGAACTGTAAAAACGAATGATTTAGAAAAAGATTTCATAAAAAACTTTCTAGCTAAGTGTAACGGAAAATTGTTGATATAACACTGTTTTCTTGGCTTTGTCTTTGTTTCTTTTGATTTCAGTACACTTTCGTTACTTGGTGCTATCAGTTGATCTTTTATTTCAACACTACTCTTGTTTACATATAAATTCTTACACCACTATACACATCACTCACTCATGTGTGTTACGTTGCTCGATCTCACTCTGCACACTCTCACTATCATCAACCATTTATATCCTCTACTGTTCTCTTATCTCCTTCAATCTAGCCTTCTCATCAAAAAAGAACAACGAGCATATATACGGGATATAGTGCAGCGGTTACACAAGTATTGAAAAAGAACAATGCATAGCGGAACAATTACAATGGTATTGAACATTCTGAGTAGTATTACATATGGATATAAGGATGACATTGTACTAGAGATGGTATGAAATAAGAGTCACATAACGTAAGGATGATATCAAATACAAGTGATAGCATATCACATTCGTGTATCTCTTGATACACTAAGCTCAAAGTAACAATTAATTTGATGATCTTTGACACTGTTTTGATAATTACTAATACAGTATTTGTAAGTATTGAAGTAGTTTACTACTTCTCTTCTCCCTCTCCCTCGCTATTTTCGAGGAGCCTGCATAAAACAACTCAAAATCAAGAGAACGCGATCAACTTGGCAAATACAACATCCTAAACAAATAACAATCGAGTTTTGTACGCCATATATCGTTCTTTCTGTCGGTAGCCTCCGTTTTCATTTTATGTGATGAAAAAAATTCATTTATATTCAACAGAGTTTTCTCAACTTTAACCAAGTGTAATTAAAAAAGACATTCATTATTTTAGATCATAGACGACTCATTTGTTGAAAATAGCAAAAATTCTCGATCATGAGTCAAATAATTCCAGTGCAAGGTTATTCAGGAGAAAATTCCTCCATAGCAGAGAAACATTGTTCCGTATTCAAGAATAGAAAAATGAATACAATACTTGGTCTAGCAATTTTGATCACAATATTTATTGGCGCTTTGATTGCATTAATAGTAATTATCGCTAGAGTTGGAGTAGGACCAGATAAACAAGAATCAACTCACCGAAAAGTTTTGTTTATAATCGTGGATGGTATTCCTGCAGATGTCATAGAAACTGTTTCAATTCCAAACATGAAGAAGATTCAAGATATTGGAAGCTATACAAGAGCTTATGTTGGAGGTGACAATGGTACTTATACGCAAACGCCTACTATTTCAGCACCTGGTTATATGAATCTACTCACTGGTACATGGGCTAATAAACACAATGTGTACGATAATGATGTTAATTCTCCAAATTATCATTATAAAAATATTTTTCGACTCTTTAAAGAAAATTATTCTGATAAAAAGATTGCTATTTTCTCAACTTGGACAGCTAATCGTATTAAACTCATTGGTGAAGGATTAGCTATCGCTGGTAATATTACATTCGATTATAAGTTTGATGGATATGAACTCGATCAGATTACTTATCCTCATGATCCAGATAACCATTTTATTTTTGACATTGATCAACGTGTGACTAATGAAACTTCAGCATGTATCAAAATGTATGCACCTGATCTTTCATGGGTGTATTTGCAGTATACCGATGACGTAGGACATACATTTGGAGACAGTGAACAGTTCAAACAAGCAGTCAATAATGTTGATCATCAAATAGGGCAAATTTGGGAAGCTATCGATTACAGAATGAAACATTATCAAGAAGATTGGTTAATCATTATTACGACAGAACATGGCAGAAATCCAAGCACTGGCATATGGCATGGTGATCAAACTGATAGAGAGAGAACAACTTGGATAATAACAAATAGTCAAGAAACGAATACTTATTTTCGCGATTTTCAACCTGCCATAGTTGATATATATCCAACAATCGCAAAATCGATAGGTCTCAAAATTCCAATTGAATCTGAAAGAGAATTAGATGGAGTATCATTAACAGGAAAAGTATCATTAATAAAACCAGATGTCAAGTTGCATAATGTTAGTTTACAAATTAGTTGGACAGTTTTAGATCCTACTGGAAATGTAAACGTGTGGCTTTCAACTACAAATTCATATAAATATGGTATTACAGACAATTACGATTTAATTCAAACAGTACCTATACAGAAAAACATGATTATCATTGATATAAAAGGATATCCATCAGATTTCTATAAAATAGTTCTCGTAGGCCAATATAATACGGTGAATAGATGGGTACTTCGATCATGAACTTACATTATACTATCTAATAATAATAATAATAAAATTAAAATGCTTGTAGTAATTATTTTTTAATCTGAGAAATTTAGTAAAACGCTTTGTAGATTAGTTGGATATGGAAAAACTTGAAACTTTTTCAACTATTCGAGTAGGGCAAGTTGTTCACTGAACATCGTTCCTATGTGGGTGTGGATGTGGGTCTTATTTTCATCCGTGTATATATGCGTATACCAAAGCTTATCGGATAAATTTGTTAACAGATAGCATCAAGTGAAGCAGGACTTCTGAACAATTACTTCTTGCAGTTTGTCAAGTCTAAATAGCATGTCGTGCGAATTTAGAAAAAAAGCAACATATTGAAAACTTTCATATGAAAAATAAAATTTATCGTGAATTATATGCTAATAGTTGAAATGAGTCCCATTAAAAACTTTTATGAGAATAAAAATCAAGCAAACATCTTCTTTTGAGGTTCAAATAGGTTCTGCTTTAAAACGCGATAATTTATGCTTCAGAAGGCACAAGTTGATATCTACCACGACCATCAGCATAGCATCTTTTTAATCTGATAATTCCAACGATGATGATCAAAGCCAAGAAACTGATACCACATATGATACCGGCCATGGTCGCAAGTCCGAGACCTGTTCTGCCTTTTCTTGGTTCATAGACTAGATAGAATACAAACAAAACTCAAATTATAGGAAAATGTCACTTAGAGATAGGCTACTTTGTGTATTGGCAATCTTCGTAGCAGAGATTTCTTTGGATGTTGTTACTACAGTTGTCGAAGAAAAGGGGTTCGCCGAAGACATCATTTCGATGTAATTAGTAGTGGTAGAAATTCTGATCATTTTGGCTTTTGAATTAGTGTATGCTGATGCTGTTGCAGCAGTTGTCAAAGATAATGGGCTCATTGAAGAGGTCATATTGGTATAACTAGTAGTGGTCGGGCTTCGAATAATTTCCACTGTCAACTGATCGTATGCTGAAGCTGTTGCTGTAGTTGTCGAAGATGATGGGCTCACCGAAGAGGTCGTATCGGCATAATTAGTAATGGTCGAGATTCTAATAATTTCGGCTGTCGAGTTGTTGTATGCTGATGATATTGACAGCTTTGTGGATGTGATGGATACTGTGGTTGTAGTTGGGGCCGTCATTGATTTACATGTGTTACTATCTGCATTACAATTTGGAAATGTGTTGCAGACACAGATCTCCTTCTGAGAAAGAGGAGCTATGTGTGTAAAGATCACAAAAGTCTTCTTGACATTAACCCAAAAAGCTATACCCGACAGATGTGCTTCGTGATATTGTTCGATTAAAATACGTTCATAATTATCGGCAATCAGTGCTTCTTGGATGATCACACTGTCTATTATACTTATACTGCAGAGTACACTGTTGCTTCTAATATAATTCATGCAATGTGAAGTGTTAATTAACGGATGCTCCGTACATAGTTTCGATAATGACAATATATCTTCTGGTCCAGAACAGGTTATAGGATTCGACAGATCGCTTAGAACAGTTGCCAATGGTTGGAATGAAGAAACCCTTCGATTCCAACTTCTACAAGTAGCTAAATCAATATTGCAGAGATTTTCTGCACAAATACAGATTGTCATGTTCTGAAAATTTTCATACGGTAACGGGGGACAAATACCGATACCAACATCAGATGTTGCTGGAAATCCATGGCAACGCTTGAGTAATTGTCGAAATGTATTAGTATACCAAATGCCATCACGTATCATGTATCCCGTGGATTGATGCGAAATGTCATCAGCGTCATAGAAGCGAAAAGCACATAGTTGATAATCATCACGTATTAAAGGAGTCTTGCTCGAATAACATTTGATGTTATACGTTACTTTGATGTTTTCTGGAGGTATGAGAATAATCGATTGAGCAGATATGGGTAATATGACGAACAAAAAGATGATCGTTTGAAGATAATAGTTCATGGTCCGTAAGACTAAAAAAAAACATTTTTATGTTGCAATACACACATGTGATGCTTATTTACAAACAAACCTCGCATGCCTGCAAATATTTCAAGAAACATTCAACATGTACAATCAACACTTTGAAACAGGACACTTAATCGTTTTGTTTTTTTCAAAGTAGGCAGCTGCTTATTTTGCATTGAAAGCCATTACTTGTATTTTTCTTCATAGCAGCATACAAATGGAACAATGTATAATACTTTCAAAAAAAAGTATTACTTGAAAGATGAAGAGGAGAACAGAACGTGATTCATTGTTCTACAGACAATGACTTTATTACTTCAACAAATAATTTTTATGTTGATGAAGAGAAAACTCCATCATATTCATTCATTCACCTTTAAATAAGGCATGTTTGATCTCTTTTTGCAGTTTCGGACTTCTTGCCGGCCTCTGTTTATCAATTAAATGGTATATTTGGATAGAGTGCCAAAAGCTATTTTTAACCATTACAGTCTCATTTAATTCCAAAAATGTTCAGTGAACTAAAAATACTGGAAAGAGAAATTCTCATGTTTATTCTACTTTTATCATGATCATATTTTGTTGTTATAAATAGCTGAGCATTTTTAATAGTTCTTGTTCATCTAGATTCTCATAGAACTCTAAAATGTGAATCTAAAGAATGTTTTTCTATGTCTTTCCGCTGGCTGCCTATGCGGTAGAAGATTAACTAGAGAACTTTCACACGCACACCCAATGCGAACACTTATTTTCTATGGTCCAAAATACTTCAATCATCGACAATAAAAGATCTTTATTGGATTGGGATCCTTTGATATTTGTGTATTGTTACAAGTGACTATCAATTGCTCATCTATTTTTTTTCGATTGCTTGTTGTTCAAGGTTAGAATGCTAAGCATTTTCAGCAAATCAGTTGGACACTGTCTAGCATCTCGATACGTCTGAATCTTTTTGGTAAAAGATATTCGATCTTTCAATATTGATATTTCTAAAATGAATTTATATAGATGAAAACAGGAATAAAGTACTGAAATAAATAAGAAAACCAGTTTCTTCATTGTGGTCCGAAGCCAGTCACATGCTGTTTTCTTATCGTTCAATTGGGATTTTTATTAGTGACGTATTGACCACATGCACACGTATTACCATAGGCTTGCTTTGGTATAGTAACATTACAATAACATTTGTCACATCGGACCAGATTATAATTCTTGGAATCCATAGGATGATCAAAGCTTTGTGCATTCCCCATTTTTTTATAATAACTGCTTGAAAGAAATTGTTTGTTTTCTTGATTAGATTGTTCTGCAAAATAAATAAAGCAGCACATGTAAACAATACTGTATGACGAAAACAAATCATCATTCATGCTATTGTTGCTTTTTGAAAAGAAACGAAATACAACATAGAAATGTTTATTTATATAACTAATCAGAAAGTAGTACCATATCTGAGTGAAATATTCAATGTTTTTTCAAGAAAAATTTTCACCCAGAAGCAATTTGTAAATAGCGAATCTTCGAATTTTTAATAGAAATTCGATTATTATTCAACTACAACTGCACAAAGACTAAGACATCAACTGAAGAAGATGTTCCAGATAAAAACTCTTTTTTTGCAAAACTGTTATTGCGTTTATTCTAGAATTGTTTCTGTCTGACTTTAGCTACGAACTAGAAATGCTTTCATAAGCGAAATTTCTCATCTATAATCGAATGCTATTCGTTTCAAAATAATATCTATCAATTGACAAACATAAATTTCTACCTGTTGAATAACTAATATTTGCTGATGTCAAGACACGAAGTCGTAAATATTGCTCAAACATGCTAGCCGTTTTCTCTTTATCTATGCACAAACACGCAATCGATAAATCAAGTATGATTAGAAAACGAAAGAAAGATTGACTTGCGAAGAAAGTGCGCACATAAGGTGTGGATGTGGGTGAGAGTTTTCTTTAAACTACGTCTGCACTAATACCAAAGCCCCACGAAATTCGATCCATTCAGAATGTCCACAATGGTCAATAGGAGGCAATTCTGCAGCTGACAAAGCTGAACTACTGCATCTTTTATGTTATGAAGACTATGGAAATTGGTATTATAAGCCGAGTTTAAAGTATTCTGAGAACACTTCATCGGTAAAATCAAACTAGGGGACTCTCCGCGATGCAAAACTAAGAATTCTTTGTGGAACGGGTACAATTAGCGATGTAAGTTTTATCATGAATGAGCATCCTAAGACACCTTTGACAGAACATAAAGGTCAATAATCAACCACATTAGCTAGGTCATATTCGACTTGCTGCCGGTTTCTGAGATGACCTATTTCTTCTGTTCAAATGATGATCTATCGTCAGTCACCTTTAATAGTTTTCGATCAGTTGATAGATAAACTTTGTTAACATGGTCGACTAACTAGTTTATCAGACTAAGCTTAGGCCAAAGGTTGCCGATAGTGATCTGAAAAATGTTGTTAGCTTTTCTTTCGCGTCTTGCTCATTGAAGTGGCAAGTTATATTAAAAAATAGGGCCCTTCTCATTCTATAGTAAGATGACGTGTCAATTTACAATAGAAGATTAGAATGCAAAATTTTTTAAAAATTTATTAAAATAAAAAGAAGAGATCTCTCTTGATTAAGTGCGATGATCATGGTCAAACTATAGCACCGACTATAAAAAATTAGAAAAAAAAAATCTAAACAAGCGTGTTATGAATCATCTTCCAAATATGAAATATTCAGGTACCTGATAACTGTTTTAACCAATTCCATTTCAGAATGTTGTTTGTTTTCATACATTTATAGACCATGAATTAGATCTCTTTGTATAAGTAATCGACGCTTACAAAACACATCTACTTCATAGAAGAATTCTTTATTAGTAATAAGAATTTCAATTTCTTTAAGTCGTTTCATAGGTTTCCAGTGAACAGCATATTTAGGGATACCACGAGCAATCAAATCATGCCCAGATATTCTCTCAGCTACAAATACACCTCTATTGTATTTTTCTCCAGTGTTCATAGCTCATGTAAGTGTTGGATATATCTCGATGTCATTATTTCTAATACTTGCAGCCATTCTTAATTATTTGATAGAGAAAAAAGGAGTCTTTTGAAGTTTCTTATGAACTAGTGAAATAGAATTTGGTTTGTATATAATATCATAACAAAAGGTATATTTTATCGCTTAGGCATACTTCATATAGAATATCTGATCCAAATGAGCTCTTTGTAATTTGCATTGTCTCCATCTCTATCTTTCAAGTGATCATTCTTTGTTTGAACGTCCGATCAAGTAGAACTCACATCTTTAGAAAACTCGATTCTAAGTAAGTAAATTTAGAATGCTCCTGTTTTGCATAGTTGAACTTGGGTGTAGGCGTGGGTCTTCTCGTCAACCACGTTCTAGTTAACAAAAATAACTGACAATTATTATAATTCACAGTAATTTCAATAATGTATAGTAATCTTGTCGATTGACGAAAAACTTGTATATCTTACAAGTTAACATAAACAATACAAATCAGTTTTTCGATTAGTTTTCCATACATTTATTGATATGTGTCACCTTTTTTTATCACAGGTACATGTTCCATGTCATATTTCCGAAAAATGCGCTGACAGTAGTCACTTGATCATCATTGTCCAGTTAGGCTTTCTTTTATACTAATCCACTTTGTCAATTCGTCATATTTGCGAAAATCGAACGATTGTACAGGTTTTGACACTAGTGCTGATCTTTATATGCTTTCTCACTCAATGAATAATCATCGTATTCACTTCACAAGTTACTGAACAAACCATAATATTCGTAGGATTTGTCTGAGTTGATGGGAAACAGGTCTCACAATGACATCACGTTTTGGCGTTCAACACATGCTTTGACTTCTCTAGAACATGCTTTGTCATTTCTTCAGACACTAATGATATCAATTCTTTCTTTTAATTTATAATTGAATAAAAATAAGTAGATAAGACGAATAAAAATCAATTATTTATATTCAAAGAATTTAGTGAATTACAAGGAAAGTGTGTCTTGTGTAAGTGACTACAAAGTCTGATTATGACATTAATCAGGTTAATATCATCATTGACGTACTTTATTGATAATCATAAGATGGAATTTCTGTTACAATATCGTCGTCATTTGTGATACATACGACACGAGTCGGATCGTACATTCGATTTTGAACTCCATTCCTTGCATTATACGGAGTTAAATCTAGGATAAAAACGAAAGATAGAAGAAATCAGATAAATTTCAATGAATATAGATTTAAATCGAATGGTTAAACTTACTACTATCAAATTCTGAAATTTTTTGACGTGCTTCTTCAAATGTTCGTCCAACTAATTCAGGCCATTCTTTACGTCCAGACATTATTTTTCTAAATATTTAAGATACAAATTAACCGTTTTGAAATTAAAACTTCATGCGACTTTTTCGTTAAAACTCTTCTCTTATAGCTTAAAATGTCTTGAACCTTTTATATAAGAATAAAACTAAGAATTTCTCAAGTTATATTTTGTTTCTATGAATAATGACAGAATCGTAGAAAAAAAAGAAAGAAAGGAGTCGTCAAGCAATTAAATCGGCCTTCTCTCGGGGTTGAGTTTATTATTTTCCGAATAGTCAATCCGAACATAAGCAGTCGGTTGTCGTTCAAGCTATGCCAGTAGACTTCATTTCGGCTGCACACTACTGATTCAAAACCCGATATTATCGATCTGCTACAATGTCATGCAATGCCGTGTTCACATGCAAAGTTTCTATCCTTTCTTCAGTTCTTTCAATTTGACTATTATGTAAAATGAAAACTGTCTTTTCTCAATCGCATGGTATCTAGAAACGTATGCATACATCGACAAAAAACAATAGTGCCATGAAAAATATTCAACAATAAAATAATCAATAAGACAGTATGTTTTCTTACGTGGGTAAATGTGCAAGCAGACGTATAATGTCGGTGTCAATGTGAGATTTGTTCTTAATTATCAATCTTTGCTTCACACTGATTCTCACATTCCATCCTTTATAAATGTCACTTGATGACAACGGAAACATTCTGAAAAATTTTTTACGGAAATATATTTCTTCACCATTCTCATACAATCGACATTTTTCTTCTTTATTTTTTCTTTCGGATATAAAGGATGGACCAGACGTTCTGATTCAATTTTTATAATAAGTTTTTCTACACTGTAACATGTGTGTGTAAATTTGTCTCTATCATGAAAAGATGGAGTAAAACACGCTCTACAAAAGGCCTATTGATTGACCATGCTTGCTCATCTAGTAAGAAATTTATAAGCTTAGAAATATGCTTGACAAAAAACACAAATTAACCATGAATTTTTCAGAACATAAAAAGAAAACAGTGGATCAAGTACAACTTGAGCATCCAGCCCACTTACGAGAAGACTTTAATCTCATAATATACTTAACTTTAGATGCCAAGCACGTTTACTCTAGACGAGAAGTTTTGTGAACTTGTTGTCTCTTTGAAAGAAATGTAACTCATATGGATGACAATCAGCATTGCTGTCGAATTATAATTTTATGAAAATCCTTCTTCATTTCTAAATTATGCAAACATATATGAATATTGCGAAGACCTTAAAAATAATATGAAGGCTATGTGTGAAACCTTGTTTTCGATATTATTTCAATAAAAAATGTCAGAGAAACCTTCGGTCTTAATGCAACTCTACATTCCGGATGTAATTTTTTGCTGTCGATTCATCATTTATGTATTGTTGTTATGTGCTATGTAATTTCGGAGGCACATATCAAGACTATCAATTAACTCCAGTTCGAACTATCATGATTTGTTGAGTCTTTCATAAATTGTTTGCAACCTAGGACCATTTACGTATTTAACTTTACAAAAAAATGAAGTTCACAATTTGCAATTTTCCATATCCATAATTTATTTTCTATTTATATATATTAGTAAAATTGGTGATGGTTCAACTTTCTCATTAAATATATCTAAGCATCTTAAAACATATTAAAGTAGTATGAGTATCTATCTCAGTTTCTTCTAAAGTAGTTTACGAACAGATAGTTTTTTCTACTAACGTCACTATTTAATAATCCAATAATGTGCGCCGTCTAGAGTTTGTTTTTCATTGGTTATTATCATTCGACGAGTCCAATGCAATTTTTAATTTTTAATTCTTTTTTAAACTAATTCTATATGATTATTCGATTAAAAAGTAAGCGACGATAATTAAAATATATTTTTCCTAATATAATAAGTTAGTCTAATATTACAACAGGTGAAATATGATTAAATAAAAAAATAGAGAAGATCTTTATTTAAATGAGAGCGTCTTCACTTTCGTGCTAGATACTCGCTGTCTAAATCACACCAATCCCAGAGTCAATATATGATTTAAGTAAAGATAAGCCAAAAATAGAGACAGCAAACACTGTTTATCAAATAGAAGTATGAATATTAGTACGACTAAAAAACATTTTCTGAAGAGACTTTTAAATAAATATATTTATTTCAAGATAAATTATCTAATTTATTAAATCAGTTATTCGGCATATTTTATATTAGAATGAGAAAAGTAATACTTTATACTGCTGTTAGTATAGATGGTTTTATAGCAAGAGAAGATGGAAATATTGATTGGTTATCATCATATAATAATGAAAATAATGATGATCATGGATATAATTCATTTTATGAAAATATTGATATTACTTTAATCGGAAGAAAAACTTATCAACAAATATTAAGTTTTCCTTGTCACTTTCCTTATCCAGATAAAAAAAATTATGTTTTTTCTCATGAAAAACAAAAAGCAAATGAATTTGTTGAATTTATTAATGATGATGTTTATGAATTTGTTAAGCAATTAAAAAGTCAATCTGGTAAAGATATATGGTTAGTTGGTGGTGCTCAATTAAATAAAACATTACTTAACTTAGGTTTGCTTGATGAAATGATATTGACTATAATTCCAGTTGTTCTTGGTAAAGGTATTCATTTATTTGGACAACAATCAATCGAACAACAATTTAAATATTCCGATACGAAAATATTTCCAACTGGTTGTGTTCAAATCAAGTATACTATTTAATTAAAATTCAGTTAATAAGACTTTTTACTTCATATATTTCTTTTTATTTGTTGAAATACGATTTTTAAAAGAGAAGTTTTCATTAAAGTCGTTAACAATGGAATGATATGTATTGTAACACAAGGATATTAGACATATTTTTTGTCAAATGAAAGGTCTTATAGTTAAACCAACAAATCTAAACTATGTAAAATATATTTTTGAAACTTTTTTCTCTCGATAAATTCAAATTTGATTAGAAAGCATTCTCTACAGTCGTTTATAGTTGGAAATGGAAGTCGTAAGCGCCACTGTCGGTTCTATATAAGTACCACGGTATACCGGTAGTACTGAGAATCAATGTGCGACCTGTGTATTTCAATAATTAACATAGTAGTGATATTTTATTCACAAAACACTCTGGAAAAATTCTAGTTGAAATTAGTAAATGTTGTGTTACGATTTGTAGCATTCGACAAATAATTTGCACTATCTCTGAATAATTGATTTTAGTTTCTTCAATCGTAGTTAATGATAACGAGCTAAGTCGAACTGAATTCTAATGGTTTTATGAAAAAAAATGTCACGTTTTCAATACGACTTGCTTTCAAGATGGAGACAACTAGAGCTGAAAGAACAACATACATACATGATAATAGTTGTAAGATTCATGCAGTCATATCTCGATGTTTCGCATCATCTAGAGGGATATGTTTTACGTGACTTGAGAAAAAAATATGTGACACATGAAAAATGTTGTCCATTATTTTTCGATTCAATATATTTTGGCGCAACAAATGAAAGTTAAATATTATTTGGAGTATACATAATCGTTTCAATGGTGAAAATGATCGATCATGAATCTCTTGCCCATGATTAGTTTTACACCATAAAGAAAACCTCAATCAAATCCTTAATTTATCGATTTTGAATTTCTCTAACAATACATTGGATGTAAGCTCGTAATGAATGCTATTCGAGCCAAATCATTGTATAATGCTGTGTGTCACCGTGATCGATATGTTTAACATGGAATAATGTTTGCAGTAATACTAAGATTTCTTGCTCGTCTACAAAATCGGACAAACAAGGGTGTTTGTCAGAAATAGCATACGGTTGAATAGCTGTATTACATGGAAGAGAAAATTCAAAAATCATTAGAACATGGATCAGGTCACTTTTAGAGTCCATATTTGAAAATTTTTTGGCAACATGACGATCACTTGATATTGAACAACAATGTATTTCTTTGAAAGTCGCTCTCCTTAGAGGACTCTAAAATCTTGATTTTTGATAAAGAACATGTTAATTGCATATATGCTTATGTAAATTATTTCTCTTGTCATTAGTTTAAAATTTTTATTCTTATTTAGGGACATTTTGTCAATATCGTTGACTTCATCAGATATAAAATGTACATATTATTTTATCTTGTATGTCATCTTATTTATACAAAAAATGATCCGATGAAGTCAATATCATTGACAAAATATCACTAAATAAAAATAAAAAATTTTAAATTAATAGAAAGAGAAATAATTTATATAATTATATATGCAATTGAAATGCTCTTCCTTACAATACAAAATACAAAAATAACTATAAATATGATACTAAAGAAAAGGTTCGAGCCTTAAACTTTTGATTTTGATAAATGTGTTGTAGTTGTTCCTTAATCTGTATATGAGACCTTCCTCAAAATTACAATCGAAACAGAAAAGATATTTCACTACCTACCACTATTCAAGTAAAAAGAAGTCACTTGCTAAAATTTTGGTCATTAAACATTTGTTATCTATTTTAGTATTCTAAAATACATTACATTTTGAGTTGTAGACTCAAGAAAATATTTCAAGTCAAGCTACAAAATGAAAATGCATAATTTTGTAATAATTGATCCCTGTTTCAGTTTTCTGAATTATACTTTGGAAGAACAAATGGAATTTCATTATGTAATGAGTCACTCATAAAGATTGATGAACTTTTATTTTCTTTTTTGGAAATTAGAAATGTACTACAGAGGTTGGATGTTGTGCTCAACAGACAAACCATTGTGCATCTTATAAAATTTCTGACTTTGTTTTCCAGATAGGATTTTCTTATCATCGAAAAATTGAAAAGACTAACAAATACTTAATCAACTGGTTACAATCTGCGATATGTTCGCTGAATATCAATCGATGTGTATAAGCTTGTGTGTCGTTCAGTTCTATTCTAAGTTGGAAGTGTTGCGAATCAATAAATAGAGAATAATATCTTACACATATCTAGCATCTTCACAACATTCAATCGGAAGAAAATGATGTAAAGTTTAAACTGATTAAACAAAAATATTTAAGTTGAACTAACTTAAGAATAAAACTTGTCAGAAATCTACTAGAAAAGAGTCTATTCAAAGTTTCTGATTTATTATTCATAAAGCATATTTCAATAATGGTTTTTCAATCTGAGTTTTTAAACTAATGTATTTGGGAAACTGAACAATAGCTTGTGTTTCCAGCTTTTTTTATCGACAAGAGAAGCTTACGTGAGAAACGAAATCAATAATATTGAACAGTGAAAAATTCTCCTATTAAAACAGCTAAAAAAAAGCCTTTGAAAGGCGTTTCTAGCTTTTGGAAAAAAGACTATAAACATGTTCCGTTCTATAGTAGTCATCCTTTACAATTAGATTATGCTATGTTACCGGTCATAGAAGCACATCTTAAGTAAAACATACAAGCCCGCCTTAGAATACAAACAGACTTGATAGGAATTAAATATAACAGAAATTGTCAGAAGATATGAAAAATAGATAGAAATGAACGAAAGTAAAAAGTATTACAGGAATTGGTTTGCTTCTCTTTGATACTCTCTAACACAGCTATCATAAAAATTTATGTCAAATATTATTGACCGATGCTCTGAGTTGAAATAATTTCATAATAAAATTTTCACACGAAGAAATTTTGAGAATTCAATTGTAACCCACTTCGCTCCGTACTGCCCTGCTAAAAAGAGTCGCTATCGCGTATTGATCTCTGTTTCTGTTTAAAATAGTTAGATGAGATATCTCACGAAGAGTCAATGAAAATTTTTTAGGCTGCTTTTCTTCTTTGTTCTTTCTATATCTACTGCAAGTCGGTAGTACATAGAAAGAAAAATATTCTAAGCAATCAAATCAGATTTATAACAAAAACATCCGAACAATCGTTCTGATATCTATAAATAACATTTCTTGATTTTTGAAGATATTCATAGGACTTTATTTGGCTCTATAGAATACTCTGATGTATTCTTTTTCTTGTCTACAAGTTTCCTCAATAACGCAATTAGATTTTCATATTAAATGCAACTGTTCCTTGTGAGTTGCATGCTTTTCTCTGAGTTCTATAGACGAAACCACTTTTTATTTTTGCGTGTTAATTAGGATAAAATTCTGATAATAACATGATTCCTTTGTATTCTCCGACACAACATGGAATTAAAAGACCATTGATATGTTTGAGAAAGAAAGATAAAAATATCCAGACAGTATTACTTTTATTACATCAGTGCTTACGTAGAACTAAACGTTATTTGTTTCTCAATCAGAGACGTAATGTGTGAACACCCTTCTATCTACATATCTGTTTACTAGAATAAAATACATGCATTAAAGAAGAAAAAAACCTTATGAATCATGCTAATGGAAAAATTAAATGAAAAGATTATGACAGTACATGAAAGTTGAAAACGAGTTTCATTAACAATATAATAGGACAAGAGAAAAGAGTACAAATATTTATGTTCATGATGGACTTTTTATCTTAGCTAAGAAAGCATGAAATTCAGACAAGAAAGAGAAATAGACATAACTTTAAATTCCGGTGCAATAATGTTATTTTTGAGATTTCTTGTCCCAGATGAACAAAAGTTTATGCGCGTGAAATTCAAATGAATATCAACTAAAGATAGAATAAATTTTATGATATGAAGCGAATTGTGTATTTGATACCTGTTGTCGTTATTTTCAAAAAGTTGTCAGACAATAATAAAACATGAAACACCGTACTTTTTCATTTTTATTATATACTTGTATTTATTGATTATTAATTAATCAGGTAAAAGTATGAGAATGAATAATGTGAAATTCTATAGAGTGAATAACCTTTGTTTTTCCTTTTTTTGGAATTTCGCCTGAGAATTCTCAATCTTGTATTGTTACTTGTTATGATTAAAAGAAAGAAGTACCTGAGATGTCAACTGATTGATTAACACCACTTAGTATAGTCAAAAAATATTTTTCTTGTTGTATGCGCAGGTATTTTAAAAGCTTTTCACTTATTTAGAAGGCAGCCAAAAGTTCGACATTTTTGGAAATGATATTAGGTTAAAAATTTCATTTCTCACTTCCAGTAAAAGTGTGAACATAAATAATACTTCAAAATTTTGCAAATAAGTCTTATCGCAAATGTTAAAATGACCACTAATAAGGTTTTCAATCATGTTAGCAAAATATTCCTAGACTTATGTATCAAACTCCGAATTTTATAGCGTTTGTGACAAAATGAATGTGAAAATACTGATGGAACGGATTTTTTTTACATGTGTACACGACAAAGAACAAAAGACAATAGTTCTGTATGTGTACACGCTTTCAGTATAGATCGTCTTAGTGTTTCACGACCATTTCTTTCCAAACATGTTTTAAAGCTGAAAACGTCGTGTTTTTGGCTGCATACACACGTTTTCTGAATTCTTTTCTGCTTAGATAGCTACATCTGTTATCAAGTTATTCATAATGTAAGCATCTGCCTTCGTTTTTGAAATGAGTAATATACATGTGTATGCAGAATATTTCTCTTATTAGCACTTCATGCCCTTCATTTTACAATATGCCTTTTCTTTTCTAGCGTGCTGTCTCGTGTTGTGACAGAGTACACTTAGAGTTATTCGGTGTGAATGAGAAAACAAATGTGTTTTTTTTTCTTCCTATATAAGCTGCTGCTTCTTTCTTTTGGTTCGTTGTCTTCAATAATGATAATAGGCATTCTTTATTTGTTATTGAAGAAAAGAATATGCAACACGCATGATCTTGCATAATGAGCGAGAGTGAAAAATGATTTAGGATCACGTCTGTGGCGAAAAATGTAGTTACAAAGACAAATATGAAGACTATAGAGGTAACCAAAGAAAAAAGTGTCATAATGCGATCAGAAAAGACCATCAAAGAAGTTAGTTAAAATGATATTTATACGATTTTAAACGCTTATTGGACCATTAAAGATTCCTAAACCTGATCAAACGTGCCAATTTTTTTCTCAACTTATGCATCTTTACAACTCTTTTTGTTAGTTTCTACTGGATCTATTAGAAGCTTCTTGAAAGAGATACTTTTTAAAATAAGCATTCTTCTATTGTAATTAGTTTTAGATATTTAATAGATTTTCATACTCGTTTTTTTCATCATAGTTACTATTGAGTTGATTGTCACAGCTAGTTAAAATTTTTCCATGACTATGTAAACAGCGAGCTACTTATTTCACATATCTGTTTAAAGTAGCTATGGGAATGACTAAATAGCTAGGTGCACTCGTTTCGATTATGTTTTTGTCTTAATGATGAAAAAAATTACGCTTCGATCTAGTTTTGAATTAAATTTCATAATATCTAAACAAAAAAAACGGTTTTCAGGAGTGTTTGGTGTTTTTTTCATTGATAATAAAAATTGAGTAGACAATATATTTGATAAACATATTTCAACATGTTTTCTAATAATGTACGTCCAATTTTGCATCTTCGAAAGATACAAAATGAAATTTAAAATGGCTCCAAAACTTATGAAACAATCTTTATATATGTTTCTTTGATCGATATTGGAACCGAGTGCTTTTCTAAAGAAAACAATTCTATTCCATAAACTTGGGTTACTTGAGGTATCGTTTTAATGAATTCTTAGTTAGTCTATTCTCGTTATTAAAATATAACAAAAACTTATTAGTGAAATTTTAGTGTATGAGACTTTATATCAAATTTAAGACTTAAAAACGTTTTAAATTTGATATAGATTTCTGTATATGTATCAAAACTAAACGAATTAGTCACTGTTACAGCAACATAACAAGATTGAAATAACGAGAAATTCAACTAAGATATTGTTCAAACAGCTCAAGTCTATGGATATTTTCAATTCAAAACTCGAACGGGTAAAAATGTGTTAATTATCTTGAACGAAAATGCAATCTTAAACATGTGCGCCTTTTACAGTTTAAGCATAATCTCATAACCAATACATCTAGCTTTGTAAGTACTACTTCTTTTTTCCATTTGATAGAGTGTGAAAAGTTACCTGTTGAGGGAACTTTTGACGGTTCGTGAAGATTAGCAACCTAGTCAAATGCGAACAACAAGGACTCAATAGATAAAAGGAAATCTTACTTTTTCTTTCAATTTCATACTTGTCTCATAAATCTTGCTACGTTTTAGACTTTTTACAGTCCATATTCTGAACTAGCATGCATTACTGAATTAGCAACAATATCCCTGATTTTAACTAAGTGTGTATGAAGTCTATATATGTAGCAAAAAAAGTAATAAATTAACGAAATAATACAGAACAACAGGTGGTTCAGAAGAAATGGTTGCGTTCTATATTTCAGTTTTTTGTCATTAAATACTCTTGATGAAAAAAAAACAAAATATAATAAACAAAGTTCTATGGAACCATTTTTCGACGATGCGGACAGAATCATCTGCTAGTACACAATGAATTCCTTTTCTTATTTCATCAATTAACGAGTCATAGTTTTTAACTTTATTATATAGCATATCATTAACTAGAGCATCTCACCGATAATAATCCAGAGCATGGAGATCGGGACTATTTTGTTGTCATCGGTGAGTTTTTATGATTTCATTTCTTTTTATGAACTAAAACACTGATGTTGATATGATTTGTTATTAAAAAGTTGGTAAGTATCTTTAACTATTAACATCAGAGCCAGTGAAAAAAATATAATCGAAACACATTCCAAGAGGTCTAAAATCGGCCATCAATTATGACCTTCGATATGATTCACGAATCAAAGAAATAAGAAAAGGAATTTATTGTGTACAGAAAAAATAACTTTTTGCAGTTTCGAAATATGATCACAAAGAACTTTCATCTATTTCGAAAGTTAAAGATACGTATGTAAAATAATCTTTCTATTTCAGATAGTAGAGCTTCTTATGCTACATCTTGCGATATGTTTTGTTTTTATAAAACATATTTAACGACTTAGTTTGGCTCATTTATTTTAGCAAAACTAGAGCTATACTTAAAGTGAAGCAATGGTGAGGTTCTTATGATGACATTCGTGACCAACACATTTGAGGTTTTTCAAAATCGTATTCTGTGACAACCATCGGAAAATCCGGGTATTGAAAGGCAATAAATCGAGTTTTGGGAGATTAATTCATAGAATATGACTGAGATCAATCTTTGGGTTCATTTCGATAGAAAAATCATGAATCTATTCATAGTTAGAGTATGGCATTATTCGCTTCATTCTTTGTGAAATTTCATGTAGAGTTAGGTCGAAGTGTGATGATTTTGAGAGAAGAAGTGCAGCGCGAATGGAACTATGCTTTTTTCCACTTTCTCGCGTCATCAGTCGCATCAACACTAATACATAGAACACAAACTTACATATCTATTCGAGGGAGAGAAGATGATGCATATCAGGATGGCATGAAAGGAGAGATTTCTCCGGAAAAATAATGCTACTCCAAGAACATAAAGTCTTTTGTTGAAAAGTGTATTGAAGTCTTTATAGAATCGATTTGGAAGTTTAAATGATATTCCGAATCAATTGGTTTTCCACACTGTTTCACCGTTCTATGTATTGCATAGGTAGGCATCCACACATTGACTAGAAATGGTGTGTGGAGGCATTATGAGTCCATCTCCTCAGCTTGATATTTTATTGTGTATATAATATAGTGATTGTTCATGATAATTAGAATGAGCGCCAATGTTAACTATTATTACTAATGATTATATAGTAACATTGGAGTTATGATAATAAACCACTCCTTCTAATCAAGCAAAAATCTTGAAATTGTTGCAAAAAAAGCTATCTTCTTGTTCTCTTTTTCTTCTGACTAGATATTATACTCCTATGTGCATTACTTTTGGAAAAAAGTTAAAAGAACAATAATAAATGGACACAAACATGTCAAAATTATCTCACAATGCCCATACAAAACTACATTATGTTGATCCAGTGATTGCTCTGCTCATACCGAAGCAAATTATTAGTAGTACAGATCAATTTGGGCAGAAAATAGACGATATTCAAGACAAAGGTTGCTGTCTAAGTTTTGATAATGCATGCTGTTCAGTATTTGGTCGATGGTGGAATGTTCGTTATAAATGGCAGCATAGAATTGCTCATTTTGTCGAACAACCACTTTTTCACATTGCTATCATTGCGTTAGTTCTCATCGATTGTTTACTTGTAACAGCAGAACTCACACTTGATTTTATCAAACTAAAGAATCCTTGTGGCTTAAAATCTATTAATAATACTGTGATACGTCATGAAGAAGATGAACATGATCACATAGAACTGATCATTGAGATTCTTCATTATTCGTCTCTGGTACTTTTGGCTGTATTCCTCGTCGAGGTGCTCATCAAAGTATATGCATTTGGACGACATTGGTGGAATTTTCATAAGAAGAAAATGGAAATGTTAGATGCCATCATTGTTATTGTTTCTTTCGTTATTGATCTAGCTAGCGTGCATAAAAGCAATGTTTTCGCCGAAATATCTTTACTCTTCATTTCTCTGCGTCTGTGGCGTTTTGTAAGTTTTGTAGTAATTATCTAAATATATCACTTAATTATCGTGTGTTTAGATTCGAATTATCAATAGTAAGAAGCGTTCATTTCGTTGTATGTTTCTACGTCCTTCCTCTCTTGTCTAGGTGTGGCTCAGACCATTCGATCTGAAGACGAAGCTAAAAAGAAACAGTTGGCTACTAGTTATCATGAGCTGATAGAAGCACTACTGACCATTACAGAAAAAAAGACCACTATGATCTCGACACTTGGTCATAAAATGACCGTGGAATATTTTGACAATGCTCTTAACAAGTTTGAAACAATCGATCAATCTTGTCGTGCAATTTTTGAACATTGTCAACATCCATCATCACTCAATGTTGTCGCTGAGATGACTCATCATTTACAAGATGTAATAGAAAAACTTCAACTGGCATCATTAACAATGAGTCAACCATCAAGCACCTTAGAAGAAAAACTCCCATCGTCAGATATGGTCGAATCTGACCGGAATCATCACCGGATTGCGCCAAATCCGTCGGAATGGAAATCCGATAACATCCTATAGAACCTAATATGCACAGATATATGATCTGAAAACCGGGCGATTCATTCTTTTAGTAGTTCCAGTGGTTATCGTCAAGTTAATGTTCTATATACATTGAATTTTTTCATTCGATTTCATGTGCCGATGATCACTAGTGTTTCATCATTTTCTATAGCATGACTTCAATTTGTTTGAGAGTGAAAGTGTGAAGAAAAGACTCGAATCCAAACTCATCCATTCACACTCACTATGAAAAAGTTCATTAACGCCAGAAACTCAATATCGAAGTTTCAGAAATCATTTCAAGATAAATGTCAATTTCAAAAAATCTTCAAGATGTATTATATGCTTTCGTTTTCGTCAACTACGTCACTGCTATAAAGATAATGAACCTTTCAAATTTTTATGAACAAAACTTGTAAACGCTGGAAGAATTTATTATTTTTGTAATAGTGCAACGTTTACGAAAATTTAATGCAGGATTTATCAGGTTAATACACATCATTGTACGATATATTATTCTACGCTTTTGTTTACAGTATTCGCAATGTCAATTGTATAGGAATCGACTATGGCTGTAGCTTGTAGAGGATCGCATATGCTATAGAACGAGGTAACTTTCAGAAGATTTCATCAAATAATTCTGGAGATTTATACAAAATCCATTCTTTTCTCCAAATATTTTACAGAGGAAAAAAGTATTATTACTCTTTGTACACTACTGCATCGTGGTCAAATTCTCAGCGTCTCTAAAAGCTAGACGTCTGCGTGCTTAAATTTGGTAATAGTGCTAGATTTTCATTCGGTAGTCGGTGTCAAGTTTCGACTCAAGTATGCTTCGTGAAACTTGACAAGTTCTTTTGAACAGTGTCCTAAAGACTGGATGATTGTGGGTGTAAGCATAATACTTCTGTATAGTGTATCGTAATTTTCTCTCATTTTTTTCTTTGTTGATATAATCTTTCGTATTTGGATATATTAATAGTGTCGTTGATATTTTTGTTTTGTTGAACGTTTTTCATATGTTGTCTTATTTAAAATTGAGTGCTATTCGGAAGGAAAACATATCAAACGTCAAACAAGTATTGGCATTCAATGGTTAACTGAAGTAAACAAACACAGAAGTTTGTGAAAATAGTTTATTCGAAACAAAAATAAAAGATATTATATAATATATTTAGACAAATAAATAAAGCGAATGTTTTTTTCGATCATCACTGCTATTGAACTTGTCAATGTAATGGCTTTTTGTTAGCTGATAACCATTCATTATAATCATCAAAAGAACTTTGTCCCTCTTCTATGGCGCATTGTTTAACACACATGAATGATTCTCCATTTTCGACAAAATAGTCCGACAATGGTCGTCGATTATCCCAGTTTTCAAATTCGTTTAACCGTCCAAATCGTGAATTTAATGGTACATTTAATTGTTTTTTCAACTCACCCACCGTGAGTGACGTCGGAATATTGTTTAGATTGATTTTATTGTCACTACCTTTTGCAGATACTTCAACAATGATATTGATTAGTGCAGTATTCGAAGATGACGTAGACGCCATTGTTTTATCGTTGTGCTGCCAATAACTCTAAATATAAGCTCAAAAATAAACACACAATTCATTGTAAAATACTATCATCAGTTACTATCAGACTATCACGACCAAGTTTGCTCTGTTCAAAATCCTAAACTTATGCTTTCAATATCATTTAAAACTGAGTCAAAAGTTTTAAGCGAAACCTTTAATAAATTTCTGTACACAGTTTATGAGAAAGATTATTACAGAGATACTGAATCTTGTGAAAGTCACTGATAAAGCTAAAAATTTGTCCTAACCTTTAAAAAACATATCTTTCAAGATAGAAAGATTTTGAGGTGACCCAAAAATTTTTCTTTAATATTTTTCATAGTGGTGAACTGAGACTTGATTTTAATAATTGTGAAGAATACTGTCCTAATCGAGTGCATTTGTTATACATTAGATAGGCATATCAAATTGTTTGTTAAAATTCGAAATCTTGTCTTTTCATATAAGATAACTTCTGCCTAGCAAAAATTGAATCATGTTCATAAACTGAATATTTTGCTATGAAAAGTCTCTTGCATTCGCATACTCTAGTATACATGTTATTATATTTAAGTACATTCATCTCTGGTGAAACTGGTGTCGATTTCTAGGAATGTATCTCATTATGCATGCGGAAGCTTGAGTTTTCACTTATCTAAATGAAGCCCTGTAGAATCATCTTTGCATTCTGCACGAATGATTAAGTATTAGTCTGATGCATATTCTCAACCTGAGACACTTCAATCGACAAATATGGGAAATAGATTGGTGTGCTAGAGAATTCGGCTTTGACAGGGTCTTAGTTCAAACGTAACATAACGCTCAAAGTTAGCTTCCAAAATCTAGTAGTTGGTACAAAGACAAGGTCTACGATTCATATTGTAGATGTTGTTAACGATGAGATAATAATAAAGTTTCGAACAAAAAAAATGCACCGTCATATTCGACAGTTGCTGAACAACATATTAGACAAAATAATAAGCAGTACAAAAGAGATTAGGGTTCAATTTTATAAACTTTTTTCTTTGATCAACAACCGATGATGTTGTTATTTTTCCGAAAAACTAGTTGAATTAATTGATGATAAGTTTGGGTACTTCATCTATCAAATAACATTTAAGTGAAAATGTGAAGTAATTAAGTTCTTTATCTCTCTTATCACGAATCGCGCATCAAGTTTCCAGTTACTATAGCCTTACTTTAATATGTTTTTAATTCATAGAATGAATCAAATTCTGGCGAACAATACGCCTCTCAGCGAACTCGTTCGAAATTTGAGCTAGAAACATATTACAACAAGGCTATGCTAATTGATGATTTTACACGCGATTTTTCGCTAAAAATCGAAAAGTCAGTCTTGTACAATGGACAATAGAAAGAGTGGAAAAAATCTGCGAAGAACATACATAATGTTAAACAAAAGTTTCGAGTTCTCTTTAAATGTTATCTATGAAAGTTAGAATACGATAAAAAAAAACACAAAACGTTTTCTTTGTCACTTTATTGAACTAATTTCATGAAACCAAATTCTACTTACTCTAATGCTGCTTGTGTCTAAGTAAAATAACAAACAATACGAATACAACGGAAAAACAGTTAAAAAGAAGATTAATTGTTGAAAAAGAAAGAAACCCAGCCTTTTTGTATTATGTTTGAAGGACGAATGATTCTGTATAATCATGCATATTTATCGACATGATGTAATTTCGATCCTCTATCATGGACGAATAATATTCGTAACTGTCATAAATATTCTTTTCTCTATGATGTACGTGTCGCCACAAACAAGCACGTTACGTGGACTTATTGCAATGGCTTTTTCATACATGTATTAGTAACTTATGAATCTGTGTTTAATTAATGCTGAAATTGATCACAAGACTTTTGAGTCATTATCATACGGTTCAGTATACGATTTCTTCGATTTTTCGTTTCATAAGTTATTAGCTTTAGAACAAGATCATTTTCTATTCAGAATGAAACTATAAGTGTAAAAAGAAATGGCCTACACTCAATCACACTCTTTCAATGAAGTTAAAGTCTAATAAAACATGCAATCGAACCAAAAGATTGACTTGAATTAAGTCTACAGTACCAAGAAAAGATACTAATACTTATCAAGCATAAGTGAGACAAATATTGAGATTTAGTAAATTTAACTTTTGATATTCGGATTTATATGAAATAACTTCTACTATCTTTGAAAACTTCCATTCAGAAAAGAAAACATTATTGTTATCCACGTGATAAGCAAAATAAGATTGATCATGATCAAATGTGACAATGTGTGATACTTCTAAAAATTATACAGATATTTAGAAAAAAGAAACTAATATTAAGAATAAAATACAAAACGAAAGCGTTATCATAGTGAGTTGCTCCATTGAATACATTGAACACAGGGTCCTCAGTATTGTCAGATAGAAATAAATAGAAGCTTTTTCGTTATACACTATCACATGGTGTCTAACCATGGATTTGAGATTCTTATAATTGAAGATAAAAATAGTGACTGTCATGAAATCATTCCTGATGAAAAGTGAACGGCTATTATAATGATAGTTTTCTTCATCGTATTCAACATTGTTTAGAAACCATGGTTTACGACATGATTATTATTTTTCATTTTGTTGAAACATAACAATCGTTAGTTTCTATATTATTTTAAAGACGATATAATGAATCAAGCACAGTATGAATAATATTTTTTTGATCTTGTGTATGATCCATGAAAATTACTAATAAAGATCGAAAATGTAAAGCTCGTTTTCGAGCTGTAGATGCATATGATTACAGAAATGTAGTCGTTCAATCTGAAATTCTCAGGAATTATATGGAGACTGATTTAATGCCATCATTTTTGAATCTTTTTTGGCTGGAATTATAAAATTTCAGGTCAGATTTGACTTCGATCACACAAGTATTAATGTGGATATTTAGACAGGTATAGTAAAAACTATAACTGTTGTGAGGTCTTAGAATAAGTAACAAGAAATAATCACAAGAGTTTTATACAACTTTCGATACAGTGCTCAATTCAAGACAGAATTTTGTAATATAATTTTAAGTTAGATTTAAGAATCAGTTTGAAACAAATAAAAATATTATCAGAGTAAATGTCCATTTTGGTAAACTTTAATATTTTTACAAAGGAAGTCACCACGATAGTTTTTCTTAAGAAACATGAGAACATTCAAAATAGTCACAAAATTATATGCTTTTGAACATTATCGGCTAGATTGATGTCTAGATCAAGCAGAATTTTCTGAATATGTTCAGCGTAATATAATGATTTTCTGAAGCATGTACTATTAGAAATATTGACGAACTTTTTCACCAGTGACAATTTCCTTATTCATTTAATTGTTTATACAGCCTTTCTTCACAGAGGTAGCTTTCTCGTAACTTGTAGTATTTTTAGAGAAAATTATTGTAGGAAAATATTCTTTGCTGTAAGATACAAGTGATCGATATGCCCGTTGAATGAGTCTATCAGTGTGAGAGCGAAGGTGGAGAGGATGTGGGTGGGTGTGGGTGTGGGTTAAAGAAGCAGAACACATCCACAT
>CAJNOP010000796.1:456-33302 GCA_905250075.1 Rotaria sp. Silwood1
AATCAAGAAAGGAAATAGAGAATAAATAGGGTGTGGGTGGGTGTGGGTGTGGGGTGTGGGCGTGGGTGGGTGTGGGTTGGAGGGTGTGGTGTGGGTGTGGCTGGGTGTGGGGTGTGAGTGTGGGTGTGGGGTGGGGGTGTGGGTGTGGGTGTGGGTGGGTATGGGTGTGGGTATGAGTGTGGGTGTGGGTGTGTGGATGCGTGTGGGTGTCTCATTTACTTATCCAATCAACATCCACATCCACACCCGCGCCCACCCCCACTCACATCCACACCCACCCACACCCACACCCACCCACACCCACACCCCACACCCACACCCACACCCACCCTCTATTCTCTATATCAAAATCTGTGATTACAGAGAAAAGAACTAGTATATCAGAAGAAAAACTTGATCGTTTACTATTTCTAAAACGAAATCTCAACATGCTCAAGAATATGAGCGACAAATATTCACATGAAGATGAATCACATCGGATCAAACGTAAAGAAAATGAACAAGCAAGTGAATTAATTAATAATAATTCAAAAAAAGCAAAAACAAACGAAATTGATGTAAACATCAATGATGAAGAAAACGATTTTCTGGACTGATTTGTTTTGTTTTAAAGACATAGTAGCATATGGATAAATTTTCTTTCAAATGTAATTGTAAAAAAAAAAATATTTTTTTTATTGTTTTCTTTTTGTGATTATCATATTTTCTATTTATTGTGATATTTATGTTTTTTCATTATCATGATGTTCATGATTAGCTATTTTGTTTCAGAAAAAAGTATATAAATTATCGAAATAAGTAAAGAATATAAGATTCTTTCTTTTTTTGAGGGGGCTTCATTTAGTTAACATAAATTATAGGATTAAGGACAGTTTTAGTAACCGTGACTATCCGTGACTAGCTTTAAGTCACGGTCACGATAACGGTCACGGTGTTTCCAAGAAAATCAGTCATGGTCATGGCCGTGACCGTGACTATCGTGACTCACGGCGGTCACGCCGGGGTCTAGTTATAACACCTAAACAATGGAACGAATTCATCTCATCTCCTCATTTTCATTATTTAGCACAAACAGGTGTATCGCTTGAATATCAAGGTCTAGGTATTGCAAGTAGTTTAATCACACTTGCTAAAAGCCATAGTATTGATGGTTTATGTACAAACATCACTTATTGGCCTTATAACAATATTGCATCTGAAGAATGTAAAAGAAAAAATGGATTTGAATGTATTGGTATTTGGCATCAAACTATCTGTGAACATTTTGTACCATTCAAAGCTAAAATATTTATTTGGCGACCGATCAAGTCTGACCTGAGTTGAAACTGATTGTCTTTTCTGCACCCTCATTCGTTCATTCACATACCAATCACAAAAGTTTTGTTTGGTTTGTTTTTTTGTCAAGACATTGCGTAAATGTTGAGCAATAACATACACAGTTTTACTATAAAATAACGAGAAATTGTTGTGAAAAAGAGAGAAAACGTTTTGTATATATTGTGCAAATTGTAAAAGATGAATCGTCATCAATTTTTGGGAAGTACAGATTTAGGTATTTCCAGTTCATTATTGATCAATTATAATGTACCAACAAAAATTCCTGATGGAATCAAATTGAATCGAATCAAACATCAAAATGATCTGATCCTAATCGAATTGGGTACTTTACTGACTTCAGATGAATGCGATGAAATTCTCAGTAATATTCGACAACAAACATTTGAACAGATGTCCAAGAAATATGATGTTCGAAAACGAAATAGTTCTCGATTAGTAATCATGGATGATCGATTAGGTCGAACATTATGGCGACGTTTAAAATTCAGTAATAAATTAACAAAGTTAGTTCGTCATGCACAACCGTTAGGATTCAATGTTCAAGGTCAATGGACAATGAGTGGAGTTAACCCGGCTATGCGATTGAATAAATATAATCATGGAGATTATTTCGGTCTACATAAAGATGCTCAATATGCTCCTAGTGGTGATGAACGATCATTATTGAGTTTATTGATTTATTTGAATGATAATTATGAAAAAGGTGAAACAAAATTTTACTTTCCTAAACAATCAGCGAAATCCGATGTGAAAGGATTGACCATTGCAGAAGAAATCGAAGCTTATGGTGGACTAGAAAATGGTTTTGAATGTATTACATTAAAACCAAAGAAAGGTTTTGCTGTTCTATTTACACATAATCTCTTACATGAAGCAACACCACCAGAAATACTGAATCCGCTTGTTCAAACTGAACGTCTAGTACTGCGAACCGACGTACTAGTGAAAAGAAAAGAGAAACCATTGGGATTTGCCATATGTCCAGAAGAGAAAGAAGATTATCTTGCTTGTTTGAATTTTTTTCGTGAAGCTCAACAGAATGAAGTTGAAAGTTACAACGATTCTGACATGGCTGTCGATAAAACAGTGAAAACAGGAGAACTCTATGAACGTTCATTATCAATTCGATATTGTTATCCACGTTTACTTGAATCCAAATTGAAACAATCAGCCGTGAATAAAGTCGAAGAAAAATCACTCATTCATCAGCTACCATCTGAACTTTGGCTTCATATATTCAAACATTTGCATGAACAAGATATTCAACATTTAATCTTTGCCTTTCCACAGTTTCAAATGTTGAAAATTGTTTGGGATGCACAAGAAACAAAAGCTTTTATCGCTGATCCAGCTCGACCGAAATTTATTCCAACCATTCAAACTCAATACGGAAGTCAAACTTTATTTCGTTTTTCTAATTCAGATTTTTTCTATCAACATATCGATGGATGCTGTCGAGTAGCGGCTGTTTATGCTTTCTTTCTACTAGGACATGGAAAAGGTTCAACGATGTACATCGTTCGATACGATCGAAATACTCAAGAAGTATGCGAAGTACACATGGAAAGAGTCTTGGCCGATGCATTCTACAATCGAAATTGCTATGGTTCTTTATATCGAGTGGAACAAAAAGAGAAAGAAAGACGTCAGCCAAAAGTTGATTTTGATCATAGTGTTGATCGGACATATTTAACAAATCGACATCAATCACAATTTATTGGACAAGATCTTTTATCATGCATTCATCTAACGATAGATGATTCCGATTCATTGGATTTGGAAGCAAGCGATGATGAAAATCGATCATATAGATCAAGACTGCTATATGATCAACGTCAGCATGCTTGGGCTACCGACAGGAATTATCTAGTTAATCAAGATTTTAGATCACAAGATTTCGATCATGTAAAAGATACGGCATTAAGTTATAGGGAACATTTACTCAAACAGACTGAACAAGACTCAGGAACAAGTCTATTTCGAATGATATCTTCCAAAGATCCTTTCATGGAACCAGCTTGTCATTGTGGAATGGGTGGCAGCTATCGATTCGAAAGAGTTCGAGGTTTGTTACGCTTCTACAATCATCTTATTTTCGATTTTGATACACATCAATTGACTGTTGAACAATTGTCAAATAAAGCATTATCTGATTCTGTGTTGTACGATTATACTTACATATTAAAAGATTTAGTTCCGAAAGACAGTCCAATTTCGTTTTATCGTGTGAATATTGAACAGTTGGCGAAGAAAACAAAAGGTTTCAATCATGCATCGTGTCAATGTAATTACCCTCATGTAAAAGTTGATCAATTTTCATTTCTTGATTACACACAATTGTCATATGTTAATTTAGCTGTTACTAAACGCAGTGACGACGTCTTTGTTTTAGCTACATATGGTGGAATTGCTGCTTTCTAACTTGTACTATTGAATGATACTTTTTTGTATTGAACACTAATTAGTAAATAAACGTACGCTTCATTCTATGAGTGTTTGTCTGAGCCTAGGTCCTTTATCATGTGAGTTTATTGATTTTCATGCAATGAGTTATAGTATCAGTTGGTATTTTTACGCCAGCGTCACATCCCTTAAGAGGAAAAGAAAGTGGAGAAAAAAAAGTGTTTTATCTCGTAGCTATGGGAAGACAATTAGACAATTCGTGAATAGCTCTTGAGGTTCAACTTTTGTATAGTTATCTCAATAATCCTAATTCTTTTACTAGTTATTTTTAGACAATATTCATTTTTATATCGCCAAAGAAAAACATCATCGATACACAAGAATATTTATAGTGGTCGCTCACCACCAAAATATTTGAGCTGACAATAAGAATCCTTATCGCATTTCGACTATTGATTAGATAGTCATCAACATCATCAGGTATGTTCTGAATTTTAATGCTACATGATTATATAAAACAATCAAAAACAATGAAGGACAGTTCAGTCAACATGGACACAATGATTAAATAGGTCAATTGTTCGATATATATATTGTAGTAGCCAAACTTTCTGAGACTGGGTGAGAAGCAATGACAATATAACTAGGGTGCGGGTGTGGGGTGTGGATGTGGGTATGGGTGTGGGGTTGAATCTTCTTGTCCTGCATCGACACCCGCACCTACTCCTACCCCACACAGCCACGCCCACGCCCACACCTACGTCCACCCACACACCACCCACCAAACTCCACACTCACACCCACCCACACCCCACACCTACACCCACACCCACACCCACACCCACACCCTCAGCCACACCCACACCCACACCCACATCCACACCCACATCCACACTCATCTACACCCACACCCACGCCCACACCCATACATCCACCCCCACCTCCACCCCCACACCCCACACCCCACCCCCACATCCACACCTACATTCACACCCACACCCCACACCCACAATCACACCCACCCACACCCACACCCTCATTGTGATCTTTGACCAATTGAGAAAATATGAGACTAGCCGAGGTGTGATCTGCTACAAAGACCATTATATACACATAATTTGACTACGCATGCACATAACACATGAATCCTGAAAATGATTGAAGCTTTATTGTCCTTCCCAATTCTGTATGATTTTTTTGCTTTGAAGTCGTCAATAGTGTCAGTTCAGTTCGTTTGTTTGCAAGTGGATTTTTTTTGTTACAATGACGTGATCATATTTTAAGAAAACAAAGTATACCTTTTTGCCATTAAAAGCGGTATAATATTATTGTTTACACTTCTTCAGAGTGTTGTGATTACAGTGGCAATATAGCCCGAATGCCTCTTACTCTGTGCAATAATTTGTTTTAAACAAACAATCGACACTTTCTTGCCAACGAGTTTCAGTCAGAACGGATTGAAGCTTATAAAAGGATGATGAATGACTTGCATTATTACTTTTTTCTTCTCTTCAACATCAAGGAAATCAGATCATCAGGTTGCAATAATAAGGAGTCAAAAGAGGTAAGACTTTAACATACGTCAATCAATGTCATCCCCCAACCTAAACGTATGTCTTTCAGTAACAAAAATAATTTATGTATGTTTGATCATGATTTAATCAGATGCCAACCAATATCAATGCCAATTTTTCAACTATCAAAGAAATACCATCGGCACCGGTCTCATCGAAACTGTGAGTAATTTACACTTTTCATGCAAATTGACTTTAATAAATGTGGGATATTAATTCAGTATATGGATTTTGGGAGGAGTCTTGCTGATCACGATTGTTGGAGTCACGGTTATGGCTACCCTACTGATCATGTTCGTAGGCAACCAAAGTAACAGCACTGGTACTAATGCGACTGGTAAGCCATGAAGCTTTTCTCATATGACCTTTAAAGTTGTACTGTTAATAAACAATTCAAGAGAAAGCATTTTAGACTAAACAAATATGTCGAAATTTTGGCGAACAGTTTATAATTCAAAAACAGAAGATTTTGTTACACGGTCACTATATCGTTTGCCGTTTATGAGAATTGAGTCATGCTTAACAGAGCTCGAACAGTTTTACGAAAGCTTTCTGAAGAAGTAGTCTAAGAAATTTTCACATATTTAATAGTCTGAAGTTTTCAGTTAAGAAAAATGCATATATTAGTCTTGCATTAAATCTATATAAAAAGGCTTTGTCTATCCGTACAACATACGTATTGCTCATGCATGTTTTTCAACTACTTTGCTCTTTCTTTATCTCTCTCTACAACATTTGAGAAAGTATGTATTGCCCATGTGATTCAATTCGGACGAGAATCATCAGTTGATCGGTCGATGTGATAGAAGTTGTCCTGTTAAATTGCATGTCCCAATGAGCATCTTTCCTTTGTCAACTGAAAAAAGGTTGACAATTTATGCTCTCTTTTTCTGTTCTCACTTTGTCGACCTTACTGATCAGATGAATTCTATCGCCAGTATATTGAACTACCACGGTATATTGCTGGTAGTTCATATAATCGTACGACATGAGTGGATAGAAAACTGAAGAAAGAAATCAGAATCAAACATAGTTTATAAAATAATCTGAATGTTCCATTCTGCAAGAATAAAGATACAGAAATGCGCAAAATGAAGAGATGAACCAGTTCTGCCAACCTGGTCTGATGGCCTGAACTTACAATATCACTTCTGATTAGAAGTGATATTGTAAGTTCAAAATACTTTGATAAATGTGTTAAAGTTAAAGTTCTACTTCAGACTGTCAAATCAAAGTTAAAATGTCACGCTTTAACTCCTTAGATGATCATTCCTCAGAAGCCATGATTTCTACCATTTCATGTTAGTCTTGACGTACATGGAATAGTAAATATATTACTTCATTTCACACCGTGATAAATGACAGTAGTATATATTAATGATACCAACTTATCTCATCCTTTCTAGTTTAGCTTTAACTACGAAAGTTCGAAGCATACTTAACTCTGAACGTGTAAGTTCCTCAAAATACCACATATACTCTTGATGATAGATGGTCCTTATTCATTAATTTATTTTTTGCTTGTAATTTTACATGATCTTATAACTGAGCTAAAGTGTGCTATAATAGATAAAGAGAACAAGCACACAACAAGAATCGGGCTGATTAGTGGTGCAATTCAACTTGCTATCATTCAGTAGACGAAGAGAAAAAGTTAATGTTTCTAATTGACATTAATAATATTTTCTGTTTTTTAGTTTGTATGATTTTGTTTCTGACGATACATATTTTTAAAATATTGTGCAGCAATACTTCTGTAATGACAACTGACAGGCAGCATAGTTCTTCGCATAGATAGAACTGTATTTTTTGCGAAATTCTTTATGTTTTGATTTTTTATTTGGTGAAAGAGCTTGTAATTTTATCATCTTAATTGAAAACGACTGAATATATGATTGAAACTAAAGTGAGAGAATAAGGAACATATCTGAGGCGTATTATGCAATTGTTTTTATAAATGCACTAAAAAAGTTCAATAAATATAGTCTATTCTCTCAGCCGCCTGCAGACCAGGATAGGCCGAAAAAAGTGGCCTGTTGGCAGCTCTGAGATGAACTACAATTAATCATGGCAATGACGAATGTCCGTAAAATATGATGATAGCTAATACTGAGAAAGGAGAAAAATCGCGCCTCTACGGAATTACATTATTTCTGTGACTGACTATATCAAGGTATATATGCGTGATAGTAGTAAATATTTTAACGATTATTGATGCATTTTGAATCTGTTTGTCTGCTCGAATGTCGGAAGACGCTTACTACCTTTGATTGTCTATATAGATGCAGCAAATAATACAACTAGCACAATTTCAACGACACTTTCAATGTCGTCTTCAAATGGCTCTATCAATACCACGACGACGAGTGTTCATGGTAAGACAAAACAATAGAAATTAGTTTGTAATTCGAGTCTAGTGAATCGTAATGATATGCTTGACTTGTAGATACATGCTTAATCGTGTGCTATTAGTACACAATTATCTATTGTGAACAAAGAGAGCCAAAGATCGGACCGAGTAGAAAAAAAGTTGATGATTGCTGAAATTAGTCGCAAATGAACATATTCTTGCGTATGCATATTTTGAATGCAAGCAAGAAAACAAGAACAAAGAGCATGCATAATTGATTTTTCTGATCATGAAAAATGTTGATCTTAGTATCGTTGAGTTTTATAATACAGTTGATCGAAGAAAACAAAATAACCAGCAATGAAATGTGATCTCAGTAAAAAATCAGCAGTATATAGAATTTGTTCTAGCTTTACGTTGAAACGCCAAACTTTATAATTCATAATACTTAATTTTAAATTTTTCAATGCGATTTGATTAGGTTTACGTTGGAATTCATCGGGAATCGATGTGGCATCAGGTCAAGTTTTGTTGCCAAACGGTTTATATGTGATTTTATTAGGCACATTGTTTATTGCGGATTCCGGAAACAATCGCGTACAAAGATTGGCAGCCAATGCAATCAGCAGTACTACGGTGGCCGGATCATCTGGTGGATCTTCCGGCACCAGCGCCAGTCTCATGGACACCCCAAGCGCGGTTACGGTGGATGCAAGTGAAAATGTGTATGTTTGCGATATGTACAATCATCGAGTTCAATACTGGGCCAATGGAGTCTCGTCTGGAGTTACCGTCGCTGGAACTGGTAAGCATGTTCATTTATTTTCTCACATATCGATATCATATTCGGTCGTATTTCTTAATCGAAGATGCGTATAAGAGATCGTTTTTCAGGGGGGGAGGGGGGAATTAAAAATGAATTTGAGCTAAAATATCTGTCAAAACAGTAAGGTTTTGTAATTGAATTAGTTAAATGAAACTTATACGCGCAATGCATATACGTTTCAAAAAGCAAAATACAATAGAAAATCTTTTTTATTGTCTCGGAAAATCAAATACATTTTACAACAACGACCACCGACTAGATTTAAACTGAATTGAATGAAGGAGGAAAAATGAAAAAGTAGTGAATAAGAACAAAAAATGAGTTAACTAGAATTTGTTTTGTTGTTTAAACCAAAGACTCAAAAATTATCCATTTGCGCACATGAACTTAAATGATATTTAAAATCGCGTTCTTCATAGGAAGCAAGTATCGACATGTGACATTATGTCTCGAGAACTATTTTCATAAAAGAAAAGGTTCAAATTTTACTAAAATTTTGACAGAATGGAATTAGTTCGGACATGTGTAAATTAGAACCGATGTCGGCTGCTAAAAACTCAAGTCTTTAACATATTTCGTCGCATTATTTCTATTGTATCGCACATTTAGGCACTGCCGGACCTACCAACAATCAATTAAATGTACCTCGTTCGATTGCACTCGATGCGTCCACTGGTGCCCTCTACATTGCAGATTACGGTAATCATAGAGTAATGAAGTGGGTGGCAAGTGTCGGTACGGTAGCAGCTGGAGGCAATGGTGCGGGTTCCAACTCCAATCAACTTAACTATCCTGGTGGCGTTGTGTTCGATGCGAGTGCCACTGTTCTCTATATCTCTAACGCCTTTAGCAACAATATCAAACGTTGGGTGATCGGTTCATTAACGGGTACAGTGATCGCTGGTGACTCAAGTGGCAATTCTGGTTCTACTTCACTTCTGCTCGATAATCCAATGGGACTTGCTATGGACACGTAAGCTACATTGTTGGGTATTTTCACCAATTTTTTTCTCGTTATAGGTCAGGTAACATCTATGTAGCTGACACTAATAACTGTCGAGTGCAACTATTTCTGGCTGGATCTAACAACGGTACGACGATTGCAGGTATATCGGGAACTTGTGGAACAACTGCAACGATGCTTGCGAGTCCTACTGCTGTTTCGGTAGATAGTGCTCTTAACGTTTATGTGACTGATCGCAGCAGTAATCGAGTAATGAAATATGTGCCCTACTAATATAATGTGTTCTGTCATTCAACTACAAGTATTCTCAATGTGATGCAATGTGTGATAGGCATTGATCTCTAATAATTGTTGTTGGGCAGATACTAGAACGAAACAATAAAAAAGCGACACGAAGTCAGAAATAGCCTGTTCATGCATTCTTCAACAGACAACTGAGGATGTGGGTGTGGGTATGGGTGTAGAAAGAAATAAAATCTACCACCCATGCCTTCCAAAAGCTCCAACGTTTTAAATCTACAATTGCAATGTAAAACATTCTTCAATTATTCTATACATCGATGATCAGTTCAAATGACTTCAAAACAATTTTCAATTACATTTCTATCTGGATATAATATTAAGTAATCCACTTAAAGAGTCAAATTCGATTATGAAGAGTATACTTAAGACTTTTTGTACAACTATGCAAAATTTCATTGTTGCTGTATTATACATCAATTAAATATTGATATTAAATTATTGAAACGAAAGACTATACTGTTTCCATCTTTTGTCTAAGTTTTAATTCAAATTTATCTTGACCATAATATTTTGCTGTGCTGACAGTCCATTCACCATCAAATCCTTGTGTATAAGAATTCCATTTCAAATGAATTTCCACTTGATGACCGAGGTTTTCATTTGGACTACTGGTTCCAAGTTTGTATCGTTTTGTTAACGCCATCTTAGCATCAGCTGTTGAATAGTTTCACGTAACATTGTACGCACCAACATCATCAATACCACTTCGTCGGATGTTTCCATTTATCAATTCAAGCTGAATAAGAAAAGGATCATGCCATGAATGATATTGATAATAGCGCATATTGTAAAATCCTGATTCAAAAATCCTCGCTGTCGATGATGAAGAAAGTACAATGGGAGGGAGTTTCTTTGGTGGTAGCCTGGGAGGAAGGGAGTGTGGGGAAACACCAATTTTGTTTGATTGATTTTGTTTTTTCTGACAACATTTTTCACAAGTATATGCCCGTATCATAATACAAGAATCAATAACACCATCACAGCAACAGCGACATTTTTCGTACAGTTTTTTACGGAGTACACCGAGGCATGTCAATCATATCAAGCCACCGAACACCCTACCGATATAAATACCATTACTTTTACATGGTTCGGAATCACAAGATCCGGCATCAGAACTACCAGCTTCTGAACCTGAGTTGCTACCACTAACTTCAAAGTCAAAAAGAAAAAATATGTTTAAATGCAAATAGTTCATGCTATAATGTTCTAATAATTGAGATCTTTCATCAATAATGTAAAGGGTTCTAGTTGAAATCATCCTCAAACTATTAAAGCCATAAATATTATTGATTAGTGGTATCCACAAGAAACTCAGAAGAATCTTTTGGAAAACTAACATAAATGTCAAAACTCTTAGAAATTGAGAACCACTATTTATTATTCTCGCTTACTAACTGCTTGACCCCCCACCACGTGCGCCCTGTGCACGTGCTGATTGCACCGAAAAGATTGCGACGAGCAAACTTAATATATAAAGGACAAATATACGACGACATGCAGCCATTCTAATGAAAAAACAATCAAATTTCGTACGAAGAACATGTGTAGTTATATCGCCAATTTGAAATTTAAATGTTGTTCGTTGTCATCATTCGAAAGAAAGTGCACTTGTTTTTTATTTTTTCTCCACTTGTCGCTATGAGACTTTATGAATGGTTCTGTGACAAAAAGAAGAAAAAAATGCTCACCTGACTATTTTTCTGTGCATGCAGAATCGAACGAAAACATGAAAGTTAGAAGGCTATTGGGGTTGCCCCGTTACTGAACAACACAATCAGCAGACTACCTATAACATGCTGACGTTTCTATCAATGCTGGAAAGCATGGTAATACTTCGACTTGGTGTTTACACTGACATATAATTTATTTGTCTAGATCTCGCTACATAAATTCTAGTAAATATTGATGATACATTCCAAAAAGTAATAGCCTATTTTCTAGTTTAATATGAGGTTTGAATTGTTTAGGAATTCAAATACGTTGTTGCATGAGAAAAGTTTTCTACTGGATAAGGTATTTATGAGGAATTTTTTTGATCTCGAGTATTTGGAATTAGTTTTATTCGCAAAACGATGTATTATACTTTACATGAGTAATTTATTATTGTACAAAAATTTTTTAATTAGTAAATCGAAAATCTTCACTTAAATCTAGGTTTCTCTACTTTACTCAGTTTCATGCGAAGAATTCTGATCCATTCAAGAAATTTAAAACACAAGATAATAATTTCTATTATCAAAAGTATCTACAGGTTGTCCCAGAAATAACTTACCAAAAACTTTTTCCGTATATCTTTATTATTTCATTTAACTTTATCAACTATCTTTTCTTAAATTGTAGGTGAATATAACAAGTTTTTATTTATCCAAATAATCCTCCATATTATTGTGTTTAACTGTCACCTTCGATCAAGATACAAAAGTTTTAATTTCTTTATATTTCCAGAAAAACATTAGGTAGCGCCATTTTTCTTTGATTATTTCGACTTCCTATAATTGTTTTCTTTAAGTTTTGTTTCAAAGAAAAGGTTTTAAATATTTTCAGTCTTCATATTCTAGTAGATCTTGACAAGGGTTCTTTTAATCATTTTTCATGGTTAAATTTTAACATTAAACAAATAATAAATTGTTGAATTAAATTTCATTAATATTTACAGTAGTTTCATTCTTCCTCTCTCGATATGATAGAAAGTATCAGGAAATAAAATTTACTGTCTAGAAAAAGAAGTAGCAAGCATAAGACTGTAAATCACCATTGTAACGTAAAGTACAATTGAGTAATAAAAAAAACTCATAGACATCTTTTTGTCGTGAAGTGAAATGCAATGAAGACTGTAGTAACACATCGCAGCAATTTATTTATAAAAGAATATAAATATATAAATATAATGATATATATAGAACAAAACACATGCTAAACTTGTATGTAGTACCCTACTACAGTATTATACCACTTGATTCAACTTTATTTCATTATTTATAGTTCTTGAGGGAGGGAGTGGATGTGCATTTGCCGTGTACATATTGATGCAAATCTTATTTAATACACCCAAACCTATTCTGGAGGATGTCATAATGTGCGAAATTTGGGTATCGAGATTTAAAAACACTCATATATCTAAAAATGTGAGGATTTTGAATGAATTTGGTGTAATAAGTTCTATATCCGAAATTGATATCCCATTTGTAAATTTCTATGTTTTCGAGAGTTGCAGGTCGAAAAACTGCTGAAAAGCATTCTGAACGCCACATAGAGATAGAATCTGAAGTATACAAGCAATATCAGTGATGCAAATAGCTGCCACACAAGTGTGTATATATTGAAATAGGTGTTTATTGATACGAGAACCTGAATTGGTAGCAATTAAGTTCAAGAATTGCAGTTTTCCTTTGATCACAAAGTGCTTGTTCGTCGTTTTGTGATATCTGCACCAATAGATATTGTTATGTGTGATTCTCTGTGTACACCTTTTTGCGGCAATCTCATCGAGTGCTGTACCGTACATGTCGTTTCATGTATCAGTACTTTAGCGGTACATGCATCAAAAATTTGTTCTGATAGCATGACATAAAATCAAATGTATGATAGCATGCTTAGCTTCTTAAGCACATACCAAGAACAGTTGAAAGAGAAGAAACATGCGAACATCAGAAGCCATAAAGTGCATAAATCAGCACATTCGTCATCGGTCATGAAAATGTAAGAATTTGAAATGGAACACACTGGACTGCATCTAAGGTAATACAAAACAGAAAGTATAAACATTTTGAAGATTTCCTGAAAGAAAAGTTAAAGTTTTGAGATAGCTAAATACAAAATCAGCAAACGTACATACTTTCCTATAGAAGCTGAGTAAAACAGATCTCTATGCTATCGTCTCATAAGATTCTCTAGATATTGCAATATTTTGTAAACATCATTCACCAGAAAAAAAAATGTATCCCAGAAAAATGCAAATTCAGAATGTACGATTAGTGTGATAGTTCCTTCAAATTCACTTCCAATCCTCATTTATGAAGTGTAAGCTATCCATTTTTTTTCAAGTATCTATCTCATTAGATCAAATTCACTCAAAGTCTTCAGTTTTCAAAAATAGGGCGTCCAGTTGCTTGGGTATCGATCTGATTACACCGAATTGACTCAATATCCGGAACTTTCTAAGAAAGGGTATCTACTTTGATGGATATTGTGGCTCGTATCTTGTTCATACCCAGAGTTCGGATATTATAATATCTTCGCTCATTGTCTATATCTGCTCTGCATCTCTCCATGTCTCATATCCAATCCACATCTCATCCATTCACACCGACAAGCACATTATCGCCCTCAACACAGATTGACTTACATCTCAGATATACAAATCGGTTGATTTTCCAGCTTATCAATCTTACATATATTCTATTTGCTATTTGAATGGTCTTCTCCCACAAAAATACTATTTTGACATTACAAGCTAGACTTTTTGCTGACCAATCAATTCAATAGAAATTTTAAATGTAAGAAATTCGGATTTCATTCTATACACGAATTAGCGTGCTTCATATATAACTGCTTGGTCTATTTGTAGAACAAGTTTCCTACTCGATTCGTTTCTTCTGATATTCATTTATCTTAAATAAAAGTGATGAAAGACATCAGAAAAAACCGCACAGTTCGTATACTGTCAGTTATTAGTAATGAGAAAACAATTAGCACTTTAAAAATCAAGAAACAAGCCATTGACCCATATATCTTCCTGAACCGTTCCATTTAAATAGTACATTTTGCCGAAACCACTCATTTTCGTATCTTCAAATTAACCCGACTACTGTTCATGTATTATTTCAACTCAGTACATGATGAGAGTCAGTGACTACAGAAAGAACAAGCAATTTTTAAACGTCTTATCTCAGACTTGTCACCATTAGACCATGTGAAGACACCATCACCTGTTCTACTGTCGTTAAGTCAATCGCTTATGTATTCGTTACCATTCAGAAAGTGAAACGTACCTTGTCCACGCTTCATTCCCTCTTTGATTTTGTCCCAACGATTGGTCATTTATTACGTTAGTTGACTCTTCGTGGAAATACAAATTAAGGTCCTCCGTCTCAGAATTGAAATACCACTTTGGAACATAGGAATCAAGTGAAAATTTCAGGCATGAATGAGCATACTGAGAAACAATTATGGTAAAATTTTCAGCTTTATATGTCTTACTAAACTAGAGTTATGATCAATTTTGTAACACGCCACAAGAATGGAAGTGACTTCATGGCTATAAGAGATTGAGGTCGTAATGATGTCAAATTAAAGCTAGTCTCCATACGGAACTTTTAGTCGAAAAGAATTTCGAAGTTCCATCTAATTCAATTTTTACAAGCATTTTACCGAACTTGTCTGCGAAACTATGTCAAAAGCACAGTAAACTAGACATTTCTCAGCATAGCAGTCATAAATCAAAATTCTGTCCCACGAAAAGTTAAATTTTGTCGGCACCTTTAAAACAAAAATAAATCTATAGGGAAAGCTCAAATCAGGCGAAAGTTATTTTAATTTTGCTGTGCAGAAACCATGTTTGAAGAAAAACCTTAAGAAGTTTCCAAAGTTGATTTTTCGTTGAAAGCTCTGAAAACTGTTTTTAAAATGGAGTATACTCAATAAATCATTTTAAACTTTGAAGAGGGTGTATCAAATTTAGTTAACCAATACCATTCGACATTTTCAAGTGGTATTTTTTTATCTGTCTCCCGATTCAAACATGATTCTACGCTAATGTATTTTATTCTTGCCTATATACGCACTGGCCTTTTCCTTTTGAAATTGAATTTTTTTCAATATCATCCAATAACAATACACACTATAGTGTATTCGGCGAACGTTCTGTCTAAGTTCACTTCATATCAATAAATGAATATAACGAAAAGCGAAAAATTTTATGAAATGTACGAAATATCTGAAAATATGGTAGTGAGTAAGTGACAAGAATTTTTGTAAGTAATTCCCTTAAAACACAATCGTTTTTCGAAAAACTATATGTATTCTGAAAGAGAAGTGGAGAATATTTCTATGAAAAAATCTCAATTTTTCGCTTCTTTTCAAAAAATAGTTTTCTGATTGAGGGGGAAAGCTTAGTTAATCCATGATGAGTGGTTTTTTAAACATTTTAACTCGTATTTATGATCACTATGCCAAATGTAGATGCTGTAACCTGTTATCGATCCAATTGCCTGTGTGGTTAGCGCTACTGAACTAAGCCACGTGCCGTTACCTGCTCCACTCTTGTCGATCCAGCCAACTCTATGTATATCGCACCACTGGACCAATTGATCACGCCGCTATCTGTTCTTTGGTCGCCGATTCAATCCCTTATATGTTTGTCGCCATTCAGAAATTGATACGTACCTATCCTTACCTCACTCCGTCTTTGAATAGTCCCAAATCTTGGCTTCTACGGAGAGAGTTTCAGATTTTCAGCGATCGAAATTTCATCTTCTTCAATTGTACTACTGTCGTTGACATCAGTGCACAGAGATCAACACTAACTTTCTTCAGAAACAACAACACAATTAAGATTGAATTCGATTGTCTCAACCTATTAATATAATTACTTTATAGGATAAGAGGGTTTTTTTACTCAAATTCATTCGAATAATAATACCAACAAAAATTATAATAATCTTTTGAACCTCATACATGAAAAGATATTTTATTCAGTAATTTGACATTTGAGCTGACGAATAACACAATTTAAAATCTTTAAAGCTATTACTATGCTGAACAAGGTGTCGAACAGCAGACTTCAAACTTACAATCATCATTGACTATGATCGAGTATTTTAATATCAAAGGACACTTCATTTTTTAAAAATAGAATTCGATCCTATTGAACAAAACTGAA
This sequence comes from Rotaria sp. Silwood1, assembly GCA_905250075.1. Classification (NCBI taxonomy): domain Eukaryota; kingdom Metazoa; phylum Rotifera; class Eurotatoria; order Philodinida; family Philodinidae; genus Rotaria; species Rotaria sp. Silwood1. The sequence goes on from CAJNOP010000796.1 coordinate 17,098, forward strand.
CATGAAAAAGGGTGTTAGCTCAATGTAAAAAGAAATAAACACATCCTTATACAAATTATCTATTTTATAATTTCCATCGAAGAAACAAAAATAAAAATGATTTATTTAGTTGTTCTTTGTGATTTTGGTTGCATTCGTTCAAGTTTCCAATCATGTATTGAGATTATTTTATATGTAAATTTCATTGATTCTTTCTGATTTGAATATAAATGAAATTGATCAAGGAATTTCTTTAAACAACTAGAAAAATTTCGATTTTGAATTAATGTTTGTGGATCAAGTTGAAAACCAATAGAATATAATGCTTCAGTATTATTTGATTTATATTCAATTGTACTTTGTGTTTGAATAGTTAAATGACATCCTCGTTCACAAGCATTGATAAAATGTACTAAACGTGATTTCATCCATCCAATCCATTCATCTAATTCATTATTATTTTCACTTGAAAGTGTTAATTGAACTAGTGATTTTATTTTTTCATTTGGAAAATCATTATTTAATTCAAGAATTTGTTTTAATCCATTTAATTTATCTTCTGAACTAATTGTATTTATTGTATCAAGTAATTGTAGAACACGTTGAAAACTTTGAATAATTAAATCACGCATAGAATTTATTGTTGATCGACCTGTATTATTATAAGGTGGACTTGGTGATATAATACGCATCGAATCTCGATTATGTACTGATGATTTTTCTAATGGATTTAATTGTTTATAAGTTTTTGGATAAAGACAAAATGCTTGTGATGACCAATTAAAATTTGCAAAAGTTGAAAAAAATTGTTGAACTAATGAGAAAAATTCATCAATAGAAAATTGTTCGATTGATGAAAGAGATTTCATTGGTGGTAAATATGTATGACAAATATATGCACATAAAATAGCCAAAGAATAGCCACATAAATAACCGTATACTTGTCCATAAAGACCAACATGTTGAGCCCAAGTACGAATATATGTCAAGAGATATTGAAATATAGGTGGACAACGAACATATGTTAACAGACGTTCAATATCATGTACCTATAATGAAAAATATACCAATCGATAAAGCTTTATCATTACATAAATGATATTACTATCGGGATCTATTTTTTGATTCTTCATAACATTATTCTATTTTCTTATTACAATGAAATACATACTCTTCACTGTTACTAAGATTTAAAGTTCAACAGAATGATCTATTATTTATCTTACCCCGTGTATAGACTGTTGAGAAGAGAATGAAACGTTCGAAGATTGTTTGTTATTTATTTCAGTTTGTACATACATTTCTACTTTTGTTTGATCATTAAATAAAATTGATATTATTGGAAATAATGCTTCAACTTTTCGATAAAAAATAATTTCAACTTTGAGATTTCCATTTATTTGTGTTTCAAGTAGATTAACAACATGATTATGTAATGCATTTGAATCATGTTTTAATTGAAGAAATGATTTATCAAAATTTGTTTTATCATTTGCTAATTTAAGTTCATTTAAAACAAATACTGTATCAAGATCTTGTTCATTAATACCCTAAAATGAAAATATTTCATTAAAAAAAAAATATTCTTTTTAATAAATTATTTTATCTTACAATACGAAAACTACCATATGGTAAAAATGAAGTAGTAAAACAATGTAATGTATCTTTATAAAACATTTGTTGAAAACAAGATGAAAGTTTTTTAAATTTCTCTTGTTTTCGTTTATATGATTGATTTATTTCATAAAGATTCATTGTTTGAAAAAATTCTTGTAATTTAATATTAACAGAATTGATTTATTTAAAATTTATTCGTTGAAGTACAGGACCTAATAGTAATTGATAAGCAATATGAAACGGTGTTATATCATTATCATGTGGTCGTTGTAAAACGTAAATATATTCAACAGGAAATTCAAATGATTCATGCAAAACTACAAAAAATTTTTAAAAAATTTGTTATAGTTATTGTAATAGGAGTTTTTGAAAATACAAAACATGATCAAACTAAAGTGATACATTGATTTTTCTTTGATCTACTATCTCTCTCAACAACTTACTCAATGATGATTTCGCTTTATTAAATTTTTGTTCATTGTCAAATTGTCCAATTGTCATATGTGGATTATAAATAATTAATTGTAAAGCATAATGATCTGATTGATTAATACGTTGATTATTATCAATATTTAATGGGTCAATTAGTATTTTTTCAATACCAATCATTGAAAGATGTTCAATAGAATAAGAAAGATTATCTAATGTATGAATTAAATTTCGATCTAAACGACGATTTGTTTGTGATTGAGATGTAATATGAGCACAAAGATTAGTTGATGGATCAAATATATAACCAGGATTCTAAAATAAAATATTTAAAATAATTTTAATTGATAAAATAAATTTTTCTATTAGATAAATGTATTCATACTCTAATATCAATCAAAATTTGCAAAATCTTACCTGATCAAGATTATAAACATCTTTCCATAGATCATGAACTTTATTTTCATATGATGCCAATATATTTTGTGTTCTTTTAGATTATTATCGCCAAAATTAAAATCTCCAATAAGCATATAATTACTTGTTTTCATTTTTTTAAAAAGGTTTTCTAGAGTTTGACAACGTTTTTCATTTGCATTACGAGAAAGATCACTATGTAAATGAAGATTAACGAGGTCAATCGTTGCTTTAGTATTTAAACCAAATCGAGCTATTATTAGTTCTTTTGTTGTTTTCTGTTTTGTTACTGTCGTTGCTGCTGCTGTTTCTCTATCATTATCAGATAGATCAAGTGGACATATAGAAAATGATCGAGGTCGAAAATTTTTCATTATTATCAATTGACCATATGATTTTTCTTTATCACTATCAATGACATTTTTCATTATAATAATATAATAATTATTTTCTTGTAACCATATTTCATTTAAAAGAAGATTAAGAAAATTATAAGTTACTTCTTGTAAACAAATAATATCAGGTAAAAGTGATTTAAGTGTATCAAGTATTGATCGATATCGTTGAGAAGTATATATAAGTGCTGGTTGATAATAATCGAATAAAATATTCCATGTGACAATATGATATCGTTCATGAAGACATGTTTCATTTGTTGATGGAACTTTTGGATTATCTGATGTTAATGTTATGTGTGGATATTGAATAATCCATTGTTGAAGAGATTGATCAAAATGATAGAGACCTTGTACAAGAATGGGTCTTTCCTCTGTATCTAGGATATAGAAAAAACAAGGATTTGAATGAAATAAGAAAAAGAATATAGATGTTTTGAAGAGAACTATGAAATTCAATTCTTAATATGTTCATTAGTTCCCGAGGATATGATTGAAATTTTTTTTTTCAATGATACTAAGAAAATATGGGCAATATTCAAACCCTTATCTATTGATAAAGAAGAAAGGTGTTTGGAAAGAATTATTTATCGACAAAAATTAATTTTCGGCGAGTCCATTAAAGCACGTGAAGTATTCTTCTCTCGAAACATTGTATGCATTCATTGATTAAAAAAAATTAAGAATTATTATAATCTTAAGATTTTCTAAGATCAGGAATAGAGAAGCTATAATAGATTTTTTTTTCATACCATAAGGTGTTCCATTTTGTTGTTTACTACCAGTTAATATATCTAACTTTCTTGTTCGATCCCATACAATACATCCATTAATTTTAAAATATCGAATACGATGCATTGGAACACCATACTAGAAATAATTGAAAGATATTTTATGTATTCGAGTTAAATAAGCTTACTTCATGTTCATGCACTTTCTTAAATTCATTAAATTCAATTTCATGAATGCCTGTAAAACGATCTTCATAACCAATTATAACTTGTGATCGATCAATTGATTTATCATGTAGGATTCGATTAAATATTAAATCAGCACCACGAAATTTATTTGACATTGTTGATACATCTTCAACTGCTGTAGTTTCCATTGTTTTTTTTTGTTTTTTGCTTGGATTTTTGACTTGTCATTATATTTTTTAATAAATGATCTTGAATTGATTGAACAATAGATAGAAGTGAAGAAGATTCATTTTGATTTTGGATAAGTTCATCAAAATATTTACGAATATTTGTCAATTGTTCATTATTTAATTGACATTTATTAGACGATTTTGTTATCCGTAAGTCATGTACATTATTAATAGTTAATGGTTTATTTAAAATATTAAGTGAATCAAAAAGAAAACTTATTTGTATGTCATGATCGAGTTTAATACGAACTTGTTCATAATCTCCTGATGGTTGAATTTGGAGATAATCATCTGATCGTAAAATTGAACGAAGAGAATTTAGTTGATCTGTAATAGTTGTGATTGTTTTTATCATCCATGACTTTAGAAATTAATAACTAGTTTATAAAATTGGTTTGTTCTTCTTTCAAGGTAAGAACGTATAAGGTGGTTATATTTCATGCTTGTTTTTATAAGGAGAAAAACAGAACATTATGTAATTGCGCAGGTACAATTTCACAAACGTCATCATAATATATAGTAGTAATGATGATTACTTTTGCACTAACTACTTAGTCATTTTTGCGAAATTAAGTGAATCAGACCTGTCAAGTTGTTCTGTATTATTTAATGATAGATATCACTGTAAAATGAATATGTCACGTTGGGCTGTGATTTTTCTTGCGCACAACTCATGAATGATAAAAGAAAAAAAAACGAATTGTATTAGTACCTTGGATGAAGAGGGCATCTGTCAAAATCGGCTCTTATTCAAAAAGCAAGCAATAAGAATGCTAGATTTTTTTAAAACAATGCGCCTACTCAATCATGTTCTGCATGACCTGTCATGTGCGAGATAGAGCTAACCAATTTTGAGTTTTAAGGTGTCATGAGATGGTTTGATTACAATTTTATTGTGATTATCAGATGGAGAATTATAGTTCAGTTTGTTTTTTGGTTGATTTTGATGTTGGGTGGAATTTCATATGATGACATATGAGATATGTTCATCAGTCAACAAAATATATACTCTATAACATTTAGAAAACTTACAGCTTTTTGAAAAAACTTGAATTGATTCGAACAATCGACGTAAGAATGTGTCTAGTTATCAAAACTATAGAATCTTCGAAATTTGTAAAGATCTTTTCATTATTTCCCTTACATACAATAATTTGTGGTAATCATGAAACAAATATCATTCGATATGTTATTATTATTATTATCAATTGATGTACACGTTACTATCGTTCATAGATCTTGTCGGAAGATCAATCGAAGAGAGATTTGTAACGTTTTAATCATTAGATTAATAGTGAATATCGACAAGATGTGTGTGAAAAAATTGTTCGATCAATTCCAAGGAGAAGAAAGGCTTTTGCAACTTATACGTATGATTTTGCTATCGTTATTGCACGTTTTCTTTCGTTCTTGATGATAGACCAACAAGGTGTATCTACTACGAGAATGAAGAAAGAACATAGACCTTTTTCTTTTTTCTCTCTATCAACCACACTACTCGTGTTTCGCTTGAATTTACACAATACTTTCCCATATCAAATAAAGTGTCTTTCATATTATATTTTAAAGTAAGTACTTGATATCAACTAGAACAAATACATTAATCTAAAACCAATTCTTTACATCATCCCATCCAAGTAGCTAGAAGTTATGAGACAATCATCGGTAAGAAATATAACCTCAAGTCTTTAGTAATTGAATTTTGTGTACTCTAGTCAATAAATCGAGGATTTCTGTGTAGCACTTATACATTACAATATGAATAGATTTAGTATCGATACACATAGGTTTATCATATGAAATATCATTTGATGCACTATTCAAAGTTTCTGTATCATTCGTTAGCTCATATTTAGGGACGTGCGATTATAGTTAGGCATGCACCAAATCCAAACGGTTTGAGTTTGGCACATGCCTAATTATAGTACAGCCGAAAGACGATACACTCAACATTGGATTAGTTAATTTCTGAATAGTTAAACCAGCTTTACTTAGTTGTTCTATTGTATATTTTATTCTTAATTCGTAAATAGTGTTTTGAGCTCGAACTATTACTTTAAATTCACTTGTTTCATTGAGATTTCAAGCTAGCCTAGTGCCTTCATTTTGGAATTATAGGGAGAATCTGAAGCATGACGCTTCGTAAACTTTGACGATTCATCTGGTTAGTATAATGTTTTACAATAGTGGTAATTCTGATTTTTAGTTAAACAAGATGTTCGAAAGGGAAATTACGAAAGATACAGATACAAAAGGTAGCATTGAAGATCACTGTTTCTGTTCTTTCATTTTGTTCATCATAATTAAATTCGAATAACAAATCAGACGGCAGGTATACAGTGATAGAGTAGTTAAGGACACACACAAAAGAAGCAAAAAGAAATATTTCATCTGCTTCTTGAACAAATAGTAGTAAGTGATATAATAGTATTTTTAAAGTTTATGAATTATATTAATAGAGTTCAATGGTATCAGGAAGAAAAGAATGGCCAGAACTATTCGAACAATCATTTCATACAGCATCCAGAGCTATTCGAGCATTTGATAGTCGTAAGTCGTAACGACACTTAATAATTTTCTTCTTTTTTCTCGAACATTTTTGTTTTTTCACCATAGGATTAAGACCATATAATGCAAGAAATGGCGTAGAAAATCACATGTATGATCCATTTCGAGTATCATGTGTTACGAATAATAATGATATTGTGGTTGAAGTTCCATATTATAATTACCAACGATGGTATTAATATTTTGTTGTTATTATCGTATTATTCCAGTTTTAGTCTTTTTTTAAACAATATACAGTATGAATTGAATCATTATTTTATGATTGCTGTCAGGATTATAGAATATCCATACAGAGCATGTTTAATATTAAAGAAAAATTGTTCTGTTTTTATCTGAATAATATGCAACTAATTAGAAGACATGTTAAATAAATCTCTTACCAGAAGACATTGGCATTTAGGCAAATAAAAGATTGATTTTTAAAAGGGAAGAATGTGTACAAAAAAAACCCAGGATAGAAATATATTTATTTTTATTGATGGTTTTCAATATTTTACATCAAGTTATACGCATCTTTTCGTTTGATCTTCTTAACTTAACGAGATATTTTTTGCAATTTTGTACCAAATTAAGAATGGATTCTATCTAAACTTAATAGTTTTGTTAAATTATTATTTTTAATACGAAAAAAAAATTAATTTGTAAAATTAGTCCTCATTCTTTTTTACGTATACTTAAGAATTTCTCAACTTCATGAATTAAATACAGATAGAGAACGATGAAAGTATAGGTATGAATGATACAGAATAGAGAATGTATAGCCTATACATATTCTCCTTATATTCAAAGTTTTTAGCGAAAGAATAATTCTTATATCAAACTTTTACTTTTCGTCCACCTAAGTAATATGTGCCAAGCACAAAAGTATTAGTGTTAAAACTGAGCAAGTTACATACGCAAAATAATTATTATTTTAATTTTGAATATTCTTCTGAGTTTTATTTAATTCTTTTCTTAACATCATCATTGTTATCATCTAGCAAATTTTGTGTAATGAACAGTCATTCTAAAATAAAAGCGTTAGACTAAGTGACAATGAAGTTTTGTTTTCATTCGTAGAACGATCCATTTTTAAAACCATAGAGATTGTACTTGATATTAATAAGATACATACTCACGCCCCACATCCTTGAATATGAGGAATTTAAATTCAACTAGTGATCGAAAGCAATTATCCCAACTGTTTTTCGTTAACCAATACTCAAGGCCAAGCACATGATCTAACACAAATGGTACACACTTATATGGTCATTGTTGATCATTAGAGTACTGTCGATGTGACAGAATGTAATAATCATCGAATGAGGCGTCTGTCGGCATACATAATGGAAGAAAAACCAGTGGAACAATTTAATTATCCATATAAATTATATTAGATCGATAAATCAATCTTTATGTTGTTAGTGAAGACAATTAAAGGGTAGAAAATTCACAATGAACCAAAATTTTTGTTAAAAGAATCATATTGCACTCGAGTTATAATAGAATCACTTATCTATTGTTGCTTTCACATAATTAGGTACTACAATCTAAATTTTTGAGGCAGAGAAGTCAAAAACAAAATAAATGAGAGCTCTAGTGTGTCAGTATAAATGAAAATAATACCAAGAAAAATATCCTTCGCTTTTTTGTCAGTTATAAACAAATTGATTTAACAAGAATCTATTAGGTGAGATCAACAATAGTTAGTTTCGTTGTAATGAAATTTTCTTACAAGAAAGCAAATCTTTTTAAATTCTATTTTTCATAGCGTTATTTGATTGTATTCATACGGGTGTAACTAGAGTCATTATCATTAAATTCGTTTATGACATAAATTTTATATATTCCAATTGTATAATCTTTCTCTTGAAAGAGATTCTAATGGAACTAAATTTCAAGGGATAGGAGGATGTTAGGAACAAATAGATGTTACATTTAGTGACTATACATGTAAATATCAAAACATTCCAAATATCTCTATTCGTTTATCTTATTACTGAACTTGAATGGATGACATTATTAGTAAGATTGATGAACATTTTGAACCGTTCTATTTAATAGTTAATTCTACTACATCAATGATAATAATATCATCCTCATTACATATAATAAAAATAGTACACAGACATCAATTGAAAAACTTACATAAGAACATGAACGAAATTCTAATCAATGTGACTATTCATTATTTAATGTTGTATTATCGAATTATATTCAAAATGAATTATTATCAAATATAATTCTCAGCGAAAATATTTATCAGTTGAGTTGGTCAGTGGCGGTTTCAGTAAGACTTCATATCTATGAACATATTTGCACTGGAACAATGCTATCGAATTTATTTATATGATCTTCTGTTCATTATTTTGATCGAATATCCCCTTCTCTCTCTCAGAATAGAAGTTCATCCCTGTTGATTTAAAAGTTTATTAAAAAATCACGATTCTCGAGAATTTTATATGAAGAAAATTTAAAAAAATCAGGATTTTAGACGATAAAACGAATATAGATTTGATGATTTTGAATACTAATTAATTGAAATGCCGCTTTCAACCAACAACTTCAAGAAAAATATAAAAACACATTCATTTCGTATACTAAAGTGTCATTCTTTTTCATTTATTGTTATGCAGAATTCTCGAATATCATGAAATTGTTTTTCAGTTTTCAAGTTATTGAACAGTTCATTCAAAATGTGTGCACATGAAGTCATGAAAAAACTCGAACAATTTGACTAATAATTTTTGCTGTCTTAGACTCAAAGATCAATGCTCCTCAGTGTGTAATTACTGTACTCTATAATAGCTTTTCTCGTCTACTTAACATAGTCATAATTCTACTTTTAAGACACAAAATTCTGCATCCTAATTTGCGATATATGGCAGGACATTCTAAACGAGGAAATGAAAGAAAGAGTCGGAGTTGTTATTAGTTTTTTGAAATGACTTTTTCTTGCTTGTTCATTCACAAAAGATTTCAGGAAACCTTTTAAAAAAATTTTAATATTCTTTGAACATTTTTGCAATTTATAAAATTTTTCTCGAAAAAAACATGAAAGTTTGAAAAGTTTCGTTGACTCATATTTCCCATGCCTCCCTCAAGGTTTTTCACTTCGGAACGCTTCTAGTCGCGAAAATGCAAAGTCGTAGTTTTTTTTGTTCGTTTCTTACAATAGTAGTGTATTTTTTCTTGATAAGGACTTTCTGTAAACTGTTTCAAGAGAGAAAAGAATGGATCGTAATAGAAGCCCACTCCCGAACTTATAATTTTTAAAATGTAATAGAACTTCAGTAGGCTTCTATTGTGGGGGGGGGGGGGGGGTAATCAAGCACTAAAATACCGTCATTCTCAATTCGAAAGAAATAGTATTATACAATGGACAACATTCTTTAGTTCCTCCAGGCTCCGATTTATCTAGAGGAGAGTTCTAAAGCTTCAATCCTCCAATCCAAGTAAAAGTGAACTAACTACGTCGGATTGTAAAAATACAGTTTTCTCTTTACTGTAAAGTGTCAAAAAAGCGAACTTTAGGTGAATATTGTGCGTTGTGTTTACAAAGATCGACAGAGTTCGAGTTGTTGATCATGAACAACTAATTCTTAGTAGGGCTGTCAGTTTTGGGTTCCGTTCCTGAGAACGGGAACCTGCATCGGGTTCTGGATTCCTAGGAATTGGAACCCAGAACTCGGTGCGGATTCTCGTTCCCAGGAACGTGGAAATCCGGAATGACTTGCTCAAAACGAAAGAAAAACTATGTCTATGAACTTCGCCGTGTTCAAAAACGCATACAAGTGAATAGTCAAGCGCGTCCCCATTCCTTAGGAACAGGACTTCAAAGAACCAGAACCTTGACACCCCTAATTCTTGGTTTCAGTAGATGTCTTTTTTCCTACTGAAAAATACTGTTTTTCACAAAAAGTAAAAGTTTTGCAAAGTATGCAAAGTTTTGTACTTTAATTTGTTTAAAACGTTTTCAAATTTACTTTTTTCAAGATTCAGCATTTGCAACTGAATATAAAAACTTGGTTAATTATTTTGTGATCCCAACTAGTTTTAATATAAACCATAGAAAAAAATATCCTAGTGCATTCAATTCATCATAGAATCAGTTCGAAAAGTACAGAGCGTAGATATGGGCGTTGCAAATGAGAAGATCGATACTCACACCCTCGTTTACTATCAAAAACAGCATGTTCAGATTGTTGAAAAATTCTATTTTCTATCATTGAGTTGTCATTAGATTTTTAAGAGCCGAAGGAAAATATCTTAAATTTTATCACGAACTTTTGTCTTGTGATATGCAACAAAACGTCCTATCGTTTGATGCGAACTTTGTACATTCCTATAAAATGAGATTATATCATACAATTTTCATTTGAAAAATATATACACCTATCTATAATATTTCTTTAAAAAAAATCTAAAGATTTGTCTATAAATAGGCTTTACTGACAATACTTAAATGAAAGATTCAAACGGCAGAAAAACCAAATATTTGAAAACTAAACAGTACAACAACAAAAGAAAGCTTTTTCACTTATGTAACAGTTTGTATAACAGAGAAAAATAAAATAACTGCTTATATAATCACACTATATTTAATAAATTATGTGAAAGTTACTTATTATTGTCTAAAACTATATGAACGAATTTAATGAAAGAATTTTCAATTGTTTAATACTACGATTCTAATTGTATAATATTCAAATCGATCGAAAGAATTATCTATAAATTGTTAACAGCGTTAAACTAGACTACATCAGAATTTTAAATATATCTATTATCATCCTGAAATCTTGGTTTTTTTAGAACACTCGATTCTAGAGATTTTCAAGACATAGATCTTTTCTTGCGATAGTGTATATAAAACAAACAGTTTCTTTTAGTTTCATATAATGAAGAGACTTTGTTGAATTAAATAATAAATATTTTGCGTGTACTGACATATCATCAGTGCCTTCATCTAAAAGTTCGTAAGAAATATTAATATATTTATATATTGAATAAATATCTTCCAATCAAACTAACTTCAATTTCTTTATTTCATCACTGTTACAATGCTATTCATAACTCATTTACACAGCTTTTTTTGCATCGACAGTGTTTTGATTTTTGTCAATGTTTCTACATTTCCATGATGAATTCTATTGTGTTGAAGAAATTTTGCGTAGAAAATCGATTGCTCTGGGCGTTTCAGGGTGTGGGGTGTGGGTATTGATATGGGTGAAGAAAGTATCAAAATGTCACACCCACACCCACACCCACACCCACCCACACCGCCCACACCCACATCCCACACCCACCCACACCCTATTAGGCCAAAAATAAAAGAAACATGATTGTATAATTGTATATAGGATTTTTTTCTTAATCATAAGTCATCTGTGTTTATGGAAAGATATATTCAGCACCGGATGTATGTGGATTATTCATGAATGTTCTCATGTATGATCGATGTATCTCACGTAATTCATCACATAGACGCATACGCATTTTGGCATCATTAGCTAAGTGTTGACTTAAATGATTTACCATAAGTGAACGAACTTGAGCTCCACTCGGACGACGATTAAACGACGTATGAGATTTATCACAAAGAAATTCACACAGTGCTGGATAACGAGGAATTTGAAGTAAATAAGATTTAGCATTGTTATTTTTTTTAGCTTTTTGTCGAATAATAGCTTGCAAAATTACTGGTAAACGAGTTGTTTCATCATCTTTCTCTTCCTTTTGATCAATATCTCTATCAACTATAAGTAAAAAATAAAATATACATTATATATAATAAAATTTGAGGAATTTATGAACTATTATTCAACGGAGTGTATTCTATGTTATTTTGGTTTAATACTCAAATTTTGATGGATTCATAAAGATATAATTAGATAAAATATTAAATCATAATAAAACATTGTATTAAACTATTCACCAAGAAAATAATACATGTGAGATCTAGAAATGTCACGATCATGTATGTTTTAAGTGATATGCTATGATCTAACAAAGAAAAATAACAGGAAATTTTAAAGAAAAAGAAAGTCATATTTAAGCTAAAGAGAAACATTGAACTGGAAAATTATTAAAAGCTTGCTGTCTTCTTAGGACTTCCTCAAATACCTAAGATGTTCGTTATGGAAATATTAGCTAGACTAGAACAATTACGATATTTGCACATGATTAGTTAGAACTTGTTGAGTTTTAGAAAAATCTCTTTATTTAAAAGAAGAATTATATAAAGGAAATCGATTCGACTTTTTTTTCAAGTATTTCTTCTCTTGTAGAAGCTTGAAATGATTATTTTTAGACTTAGCACGTAAAGCTACGTTTAGAAACATGAATTCGAGATTGTTCTACTAGAATATGATAAGAAACGCATTTGTGTTTTGTTTGGCTTTTCTTTTTTTGGACAAATGATGTACAATTTAGAAGGGTCAAAACGATTTTTGGAAAGGTACCGTCTGGTTTTGAATTTACCGAGGAAGCACTGTAAGGAGGTCGCCCTTTCTGCTTGAAAGTTTAAAACTTTTCTCTACAGAAAATGCCCAAATATGAGCCGATACGATTTCTAATGGATTTCAAAACACATTTTATGACCATGATCACTCCTTTTTCATGAAATTTGAAACCTATCATTCGTGTCATCCTAAGCTGCCGACAGCACAGAAACGTATTAGATCTAGAGGACAGTTTCCCTAAAAACAGACAACAGTGTACAATAACTAATATATGAGAATTCTTAAATTATTAAGAAACTATCAACAGATCTATAATAATTATGCTAAAAACTGAGTATTGACTGTTAGTTCTCTTATAGTTCTAATGAGGCCACTATGGTTGAATAGCTACATGTTAATAAACAGTTGCTTTTTTGTCGTTGTTCATTAGTGGTTATGAAAAGCTCAAAACTTCTGCATTAGGCTAGTCTTGTTTTCAGAACTACAGCTAGCAATAGTTATAAGGCAGATATCGGTCTACTGAATGTATTACTAAGTACTACCAAATACCGAAATGTAGCCGAAAGGCATGTATAGTCTTTTTCTTTTTCTTTACAGTTCCAATATGCGTACTGGTTTTGTCGACCTAGCCATGTATCTTCGTTCATGTCTTCATTTGTTATAAATGTGGAAGTGAAAAATATTATTAATTGCGTGTTATGATAATTTTAAAAATCATGAAATTGTCGTGATTCCCTACCAGTCCTTGCGATGCACTTTATGGTCCGGAGAGATTTTTCTTCTTTCTTTTTCCAAGTTGGGGTTTTCATGGAAGAGAGAAGAGACAAAATTTGATTAACATGTTCTTAATTAACTCCAATAGAAGTCAGTTTTTTAATTTTTAAGATAAACTTCATTCGATTTCAATCTTTTTTTATTCAAAAAACAATTGTTTTTCTTCTGATTTTTATATAAATTATGGATCTGACAATTAGTAGAAATCGGCAACCTTTATTGTTCAAATATTTGAAAACTTTGAAATAAAAGCTGAACATTTATTCGATTCCATAGCATTCTTCATCTACACACAAAATCGAATGCAATATGTAAGATGAATGTCGATAAAGTGCAACAATATAACTAAGTCTAGTAGCTGATTGAATTCTTTAAAACTGATTAACAATCATTTTGACTAGTAAAAGTTTTTTGTTAACCAGTAAATAACAATATTCTAGTAAAAGATTGCAATAATTGGTGAGTTTGATCGTGTAGACATCCTTTTCGTTAGAGATATATATTTTTAATAGTACCATTCTGTGTTGACTTGTCCTGAACTAGCCTAGCAACAAATGACCTGTAACTTACTCCTCACTTGTTAGATTTATCCCCATCATATTATATTTGAATTGTCTCTAATTAATATTTCTGAATACGGTTTCATATGCTATACCTAAAAGTCACCTTTTTCGTCATTCGACAATAAGAATTTTGATTTTAATAGTTTTTTGTAAATTTCATTTTAAAGAAAACGTTAATTCATAGTTTTTATAGAGATCAACAAGCACTAGCATATCATGTATAAAAAAAATTATTCATCAAAACATTAATTTGAATTAGTATACTAGACCGACTCTCTACGACAAAACTTACGAAAAAAATATTCTCAAGTCTCAATTCGCTTTTTGCCTTGCGGCTAGAGATGTGCAGAGTTAAAGCTTTTAATCTCAGTTCTACTTATGTTTTTTCTAGTAGTTCGTAATTAAGTTTAGATAGATCTAGCCTAGTCTCAGCTCTTGAATTTTTTTAGTTTTGTCAGCTGCTGATCTGTAGAAAACTATTTCAGGATTCGTTCTTAAATTTCAATTGAGAACAATTTGTTTCATAAATTCTGTTCTTAATTTGAGCCGCTTCTTTTTTCCACTTAGAAATTTCTAATTTACAATCTAAGTCCTGTACATCTTTAGTCAAGAACATGTGTACAATGTTTATTTTAATATCCTATGAATACCTAAAAAAGGCCTCATTTTTAGAACTTACTCCTGATGAGATATCGAATTGTGACTTGGAATTCTATATAGATGTACACTCTAACTGACTTAACTTGCGTAAACAATTTCGAAATATTGCAACTTTTATATCTTGTAGATATTATGTTCGAAAATGTTTATACAGGCTAATCTTATTGAGATGTTTATGTCAATGAAATCTTCCTAAGTCATTCATAATTCATTGGAATCTGTATGATCTATAGTATCGACACAAAATCCTAATAATAAGTATACCTATCCTCTTGCCAATTACTTTTAGAAAGATAATAAAACAAACGAATGTTTTCTCTCGTCTGATAAAAGTGCTTATCTGTAATAATAAGAATAGTACATAAAAGTCAAAGAGACTTTTTTATTGACTTTCTGGAAAAAAAAATCATTACCTTCGTCTTTAATTTCATGTTCTGATTGATTATCATCATTTGTTGTTTCAAATTCATACGGATCTATTACCATGAATAGTTTATCTTTATTGTTTTCATCATTCATAGTATCACTATTATTGGCATTATCACCATTATTAATATTTTTACCATCGTCGTCTTCATGACAATCATTATAATTATTATCACACGTTGTTTCTAATCAAAAGTCATCTTTTGCTTTTTTTTTGTTTTTAAATATCGTATGAACTTACTAGTAAATCGATTGTTATTACCATCAAAATTGTCTGTATCTTCAATATCGCATATAATACGAGCTAAAAAGCCAATCTTTGAAAAAATATCAAGAAACTAAAGAATTAAACTAAACTAACGAATTTTCTTGTTTCTGCATCGTTTTATTATGGAATGTGAGGTCAGAGATGATGTTGAAGGTTTTTGTTTTAATTGATAATCTTGATAATCTGCAACAATGATAGAACTTTCACTATCATCATTATCATGATAATCTTGCTCTTCTTTTCTATCTTGTTGTACATCTCCATTTGATAGAATGGCACATTTACAACCTCGACAATGATGTTGACTTAATTGTTTTTTTAGTTTTGCATTAACTGCTATTAACCGTCTATATTTTCGATAGATTTTATTGGCATATATTTCATTTATTTCATTAGAAGCATTGGTTATTTCATCAGTTAATTTGTAAAGTTCTGCAACACGTTTTCGCGCTTTTATGTCGATGGCTATCGAAGGTAAAAAAGAATAGATACATATATGTATGTATATAGAAAGAAATA
>CAJNOP010000796.1:33402-62824 GCA_905250075.1 Rotaria sp. Silwood1
GAAAACAGCTTGGCTAAGATCAGTTTTGAACGGGGAATTGAATAAAATCAAGCTCGATTCTCTGGAATAAAAACTCACGAAACGGCGAGGGTTTTTGGAAAATTAACAAAAAAGTCGTTTTTTTAGACCTTTTCAGTATTTTGACGTTTTCTCAGCAAAGGAAGGTCTTCTGAGGCTGGGAAAGTGATATTCGAGATCAGCTCCGTACGCTGAACAAGAATATGTATGATAAAGTCAAAAACAAAATTCACTCGAAGTTTGCGTTACGTGCATCTTAAGACATTATACGATCTTCGAACAATTTTTTCACCTGAGTACACGTGTTTCATTAGAAAAACTCTTCAATATAACAATAGAATAAAAAAAATTACATCAATGCTCAAAAAAGAAAGAAATGAGAAAAGAGAACGATGTTGCTTTCATGAGTATTAATATGATGTGAGCAGTTCATCAATCGAGTAGAATATTGTTTTAGATATTTTTTCATAGTTGAACCGAGTTGATCAAACGCTGCATAATTGTCTGTATTAAAATATCTTAATTTTTTTGGGAATAGATTCAAAGAAAAATCATACTTTTGCATGAAAAGTTTACATTTGTTTTTATATAAAAAACGCGAATTTTTTGTACACTCTTTGAATGGTAAAGTGGCAAAACACCGAAAGTCAAAATGCCGAAGAGCAAAACATCGAAGGAAAAACATCAAAGAGTCAAAATGTCGAAGGGGTACAACATCGAAAACCAAAATATCGAAAATGTGGAATATCGAATGAGACTGCTAGTAATTCTTTAATACTGTATCATTTGTTAATTTACATCTGTAAATTGAAAGAAAATATTGATTTATGTATCATTGTTGAGTACTAGAGTAGTTGAAAAAAAGCTTGTTAGCGCAGCTCTGTTGGGACTGAAATTTGGAACTCATATATCCTTAGTTTCGTTATATTGATAGAAAAAAATCTATATAAATTGAGAACTCTCTAACAGGCGATAGCCGCTTGCAAAGGTAAGCAGTCACCAGAGAAACGTTTCTCTTATTTATTTCTGCATTTTATCTTCGTTGCTAAGATCTGTAATGGGAAGGAGGAGAGAAAAGGGAGCCGGAAAACTTCAACTTAAAACTTACACTCACTATTTTCTTCGAAAATGTATGTGAGCTCCACAAAATTGTTATATTTCAAGTCAAATACACAGAAAAAAAAGAAAAATGACATACAAGTATGAATTTATTTTTTATTTTCACATCTTTTGCAACAAAGACAGTCCTTGTAAATATTCTTGAACATCAATTTCTGCATTATGGAATCGAGCTGAAAGTGTTTTAAGTCTGTCTTGCATTAGAAGACTTTATTCGACGTTGTTTTACTTTTGCTACTCTTTATATCAAGAATTTATTGTCTCAAATAGACCTTTTCCTTTTTCAAAGTTGAGATGAAGCGCCAAACATTAGGATGACTTTTATCAAAAATAATGTAAATCAACGAACAGAGTATATGTATGAGTCATATTTTTTTCTGTAGTATAGATTAGAAAATTTTCGACATTTTGTACTGTCAATGTTTTTCCCTTCGATGGTTTGTCTTTTCGACATTTTTCCTTCGACGTTATGCACTTCAACGTTTTTTTTTCGATGTTTTGCCACCTATTCCTTTGAATAGCTTATCGCCAATTTTATCTCCAAAGGGACTAAAAGAATTTTAATCTAGAAAGTTTTATAGAGCTTGACAAGCTCAATCAAATCAAGCAAAAAGATCAAAAGTAATAATACTCGTTTGTTAAATTACTCACATCTTACTAAAACTCATAATAGCAACATTACTTCGCTATTTTTCGAGTCTTTTTATTCTTAGCATTGAAGTTCTTTTTTTATTGTATTTTTACATTCAGGGTTTTTCCACTTAAACAGATGCATATATATTACTTGACTACTACTATACATGCATATCATTGAATAATATTGATGGCACCTAGCTCCAATACATAGCAGGATGTTTACTTTTAAGTACTTTGATTTTCAAATTACCAGTAAATACAATAAGACATTTAGAGAAATTTTTTGCTATTATAAAGAGAACATTTTACAGCCTAGATTTATATAAAATTTCTAACCCTTAGGGTGTGGGGTGTGGGTGAGTGTGGGTGTGTGGGTGTGGGTGTTGTCTTCTTTCCGTTCCCATGTACCCGCCCATACTCACACCTATCCACACCACACTCACACCCACACCCACACCCTGACTAATGTTATAAATGACTAATGAGTAGAACAAAAGGGATAAAGAAACTAGATAAAATAAACAGATATATTTGTAATAACACATAATAAAATAGAAAACAATGGATGCGGATTCGACAGATGTTGAAGAAAATATTAATATGAAGTATTTTTATGATAAAGTCGACGAATATATCAATTCATTAGATCAAAAATTTCGTGAGAAAGCATTGATTAAATAAGAACTTCATAACAAAATTCAACAAGGTTTGTTATTACCAAAAGGCGCATGAAGTAATTTACTTTTCACAAACTTCACTTATTGCATGAAGTATAAGTTCGTATTGATAAAAATTGCTGTAATTGATGTACTTAGACATGTACCAAACTCGAGCTCAACTTCGGGTTGAGCTCAGTGAACTCTGTAGATGTGACCGTGGAGGAGGTGTGGGACTCACCTGAAGATAATCAAGATTCAGAATTCGAATCTGAAATTCGTTTTTTCGAAATTTTGAGCTTGGCTCCGTTTACTGATAATACGTTGTTAGCCTCTACACATGTAGTAAAATCGAGCTCAGTTTCCGTTTTGATATAAAGTTTTTTAGGATTGAGTTCAGTTTGAACTCGAACGTACATGTTCGATCTCGATCGAGCTGAAACTCAAAAGCTCAAGTTCAGTTGAAGTCCGAATATGTAGGCAAATTTGGGTGTGGGTGTGGGTGTTGGTGTGGATGTGGGTGTTGGTGTGGATGTGGGTGTGAGTGGAAAGAAGATATACACCCACACCTCAAATCCCACACCCACACCCACACCCACACCCACACCCACACCCACACCCACACCCCACTCTCACCCACACCCACACCCTCGAATACAATACGAGCGCAATTCACTCATGTATGTTCAAGTTCAAATTGAACGCAATTTTGTACAGCTTAGTATCAAAACTCGAAACTGAATTCGGGTTAGCTACATATCTAGAGGCTAAAAAAGTGTTTTCAGTAAACAAAGTCCACAATTTTGAAAAAATAATTGCAGATTTAGGTTCTTCAATCTCGATTACCTTCGACTAATCCTTACAAAAGAACACTACTTTCTTTAAAAAAATCATTCCTTTATGAACAAATTCAAGTTGAGAATTTGGAAAAACTGATTGCAGATTCGGATTCTGGGCCCTAATCATCTTCGGTTGAGTCCTACACCTCCCCCACGGTCACATCTACGGGTTTCATTGAGCTCAATCCCAACTTGAACCATGAAACTTGAAATCGATTCATACTGGAACTTTCGAGTTTGAGCTTGATCGAGTTGGACCTTTTGAGGGTATGAAATAATTATTCGATTCAATTAAAGTTTATATTGCTTATTCTCTTGCTTATGTTCAACAAAGTATTTTACTTAATTCAGCTTTTCAACAAATTCATTGTTTCTCTTTTTGAATAATTATCAAACTTCAACAATTGTTATTTATAATTTATTTAACAAATTATCTCTTTTCCATGTTCAAATACTTAATGACGATAAACATATATTTTAAATATTTCTTATTGTTGCTTTTTATTAATATAGGGTTACCATCAACTTCCAAAATGAATGATTGGATTATTTCTTCAATTAATTTTACCATTAGTTTTGAAAAGAATGTAGGTGAGATTGAGTTTAGCAAGCACATCCACCCTAATACTAAAATATGTAATAAGAAAGAATATTCTCTCAACAATAAAAGTGTGAAAAAAATATCGACATCTTTTCATTATGATTGGTGATCTTTGCGTTTTTCATTGAGACTTTTTGTAAATCAGGTAATCAACAAAAACGCTAGAATCTAGTCAGTTAGAGTACTGCAACCCAACCCGACCCGCAGGTGCGAGTGGGTTCGGGTTTTATCAGGTTCTGCTTTTTTTTTCGCAATATGTTTCTGTTCTATATTTTCGTTAGCGTTAAATTCAAAGAATAATGGACCTCTATTCTATTGATCAATGGTTCAAATAGTTGTTACATACATAGGACTTTCTTTTGACCTTCTCTACATAATGCGTGTCCTCAGCCAAAAAAACACTCAAATAAACGATGCAATACCAAATGTCTCATTGTTAGTCGTTGTATTTTTTGATGAGTTAGACATAACTTGGATCTTGGTAAATAGAGAAAATCGGTCTCTGTTGAGCTGTGGTGTAGGTTTTTTTTAAAGAGACATATATTGTCACAAAGACAAGATTTTAACGCCTTCTTTATGATATATTTGTGTTTATTGAGTTAAGTCTCAAAACTTTCACCTGGGCTAGACAAACGGACATTTACCTAGTCTCTTTATTCTATTGAGACTCGAAGATTCTCCATATTAATTTAGATAAAAGACGCAAAACATGTGGCATTCGGCAACGCACATATTTGGTGTCATTCGATCATTCATCAAGCTGAGAAGTAGTACTAACATTATGCAATTTTATACGAAATTAAAGAATCCGATTGATGTCGCTACTTTGAAATACCAATCAGATCCCTCAAATCAGTATTGAATCGCATAGTGTAGACTGTGTCTTTGTCAGTAGTGAGTATTTTTTGTCAGATCTAATACTTCTTTGCTTATTGTTCAAAGTAGATTCTAAACAAACCCGTCGAAAACTGCTTCAAATTGGATAATATACAAAATGTCATTAACCACAGTCAAATAAACAAATCGAATTTCTCGGATCGGGTCGGGTTCAGGTTGAACTAGAGGACTTTGGGTCGGCGGCGAGTATCAAAAATCAAACCCGCGCAGAACTCTATCAAGTCTATTACTTTCCTTATTACATGAATAAAACACTAACAAGTACATCTATCAGTGTATGTCGTAATTCTTGAATTCTGACATAGTCGTAATAGAAAGTGATACCTTTCAATGCTTACGTCAAGTAAGTAAAAAAGAAAACTTGCACAAGTCTAAATAAAAACGATGCGAATCATGAGTATGATGAATAAGTTCAACACCAGCCGATCGTATCGTATTGAAGGTAGGAACGAAAACTCATATTCAATAATCAAACTCGTTTGGCTTATCTCACGACATCTATATCCTTGGCATAAAGTTTGAACGAGTTTGCAGCAACCATCATTCTCTAAAACATTGTGACATAACGAATTAATTTTGTTACCGAAAAGAATTCGCAAAGAGCTATATAAACGTTGGGATTGGCACCAGATTACTTAAGAAAATCAGTAGCAGTTTTGAAATCACTTTTCTATTTAATGTGAAAAGTTAAAATTCATGAAAGTTTGAAACATGATATTGTAAACTTTTGTCACTGTTAATTAGTTAATTAGTAATGATGCAACTTTCTCCCACTTGCATGACCAACACATGAAGGTTTTTTATATAACGAATGATTCATTCGAAAAAAGATATAAAAAGATTGTAACACGTTTCTTTTTCTCATATTTTTGTGTGCATAATTACGACAATATTGGATGAGTCATTGTAAGTACAGACTTCCGCTGTGAAAAAAGTTCAATAAGATAAACAAGTAAAGAATTAAGCATTATTTTGTTTTTTCACAACTTTCCAGACAATTTAAGCTTGCCTGGGCTGATTTCAGAGATGAAGTCAAATATTTTTTTTTGAAAATTTATGTCTAGAGCTAATCTTTGTCGTGGTTCTTTTTTGTAGACTCTTACTTTATAACCGGAAAATATGGATAACAAGTTTTATGCCTCACAAAATGCCTAAAACAATTGTTATATTTTTTTATAGACTTTTTTTCTTATGTAAAAATAAAAGGGTCGTAAGGGCGACTAGTCCTAGACATAATCTTTCAAACAAAAAAAAAATATCTGGCTTTATCACTTACTCTGATAGAATTCTATTACAGCTGCGTTGTTGAACCCATATTCTGAAAAAAATGGAAAATGAATTTAAAACTTTTGGGAAAAGAGAATTGTCAAATAAAAATTTTTATAGCACATGAAAGAGCGGATGACAGGGTATTTCTCTATCAACTTATCTCAATGTCGATGGCTCTGACGAAAAGTGACTTTTCTTGGGAAAGAGCTTAAGAAGTCGCATTGTAATTTATTCAGAGATCTGCTTCCGGTTATTAATAAAAATCTTACAGACACAATTCTTCACAAATATCAATCCTTCTCATTAAAGTTAAGTCGACATGTCTGTGAGTTTTAGGCAACAGAACACTTATATCTTCCTCCAAACACATTCCAATAATTAATGTTTTAAAAAAGTTATTACCATTTTCATTCTCCTTTAGTTTTAGATATTTAATCATCAACGAATGGGTGATTGTCCACGTCATCCACATAATTCAAGAGAAACATCGACTGTTATCATATCGAAAGATTCATGTTCATTTGTTTATCAAGATTTAATTTTTCATGTTCAATCAATTCAATTTCAAATGGCTGAAGTCACCAAATATCTTGATGATCGATGGAAAAATGAAAAGAAGATACGAAATGAATTAAAATCACGTTCAATAACATTTGTTGATCCATATGGATATTCCATAACTAATAAATATATGGATCATGAACTGATCGGCATATTATTTAAGAAATATAAGAAGGATTATGTACCAAAATATTTACAAAACTGGATTAAAATTGGAACAATAAATCAAAATATTATTTTGCCATTAATTGATTTGGAACTGAAATTGTCTGTATCTAAATATCCAGATGGTTATCGATTTATTACATATGGTAACTTGAAAATCTTGATAGTATATCGTGAAGATGCATCACATCAACAATTGATCCTACCAGTTCTTCTAACAGATACTATAGAAAAGATTCAAATGCAAATACAGAAACTTCAAAAATTGTCAAATATAGAACTTAAATCATTTATATTAAATAAAAATTTGCAAACAAATAAACAACCGTGGAATGAAGGTAAAATACTCAAAGTAGATGACACCGTCTTGTCATCTAAGTTATATGAAGATAATTGTATCATTATAGCAAAAATTCTTCAAGAAAACGTAATTTATAACTTGTTTTCTTTTCATTATACGTGAAGTGTTTTTGTATAGAATGATGTTACAAAATCAATTGCTCGATTTCAAATTTTTGTGAAAACTTTTACTGGAAAGACGATTACATTAAACGTTGATTCTAGCATGAATATAGGTTTTGTGAAAGAATTGATAAAAGACAAAGAAGGTATTCATTCTGATCAGCAACGTTTATTATTTGCTGGAATACAGCTGGAAGACCATCGAACTCTTTCAGACTATAAAATAGAAGAGGAATCAACAATTCATATGTCTCCACGTTTACATGGTGGAATGTATCATTTTACGAGTGGTCGACAAGATTTTGAAAGTTTACCAAATTCAGCAGCGGAAGCAATCAAAGCTGTTCTTGCTTTCGAATTTAAACATATGAATAATTATAAACGTTTGTCACCAGCTGAACTACAAAATTCTCTTTTACAAGGACAAGCTGTCCTTTTCAACTTATTTTGTAAAACCCAAGATTTTTCTGTAACTGGTGACCTTTCGCATTTAAGAAACATTATATTATCGACTCCTGCTGATGATGATGAAGATAATATCTCAAATGAGCAATGAAAATCAACTATCAAAAAAAATTTAAGACTTTTAATTGTTAAAACGTAATATAGTAAAAGATTTACTTATTCGAGAAGAAAACATGACACTTGAGAGTGTGGGTGGATGGTAACTTTTATCTATTTTCTCCTACGAAATATCTTGCTGTAATCACAATTGATACCAATAAATACTTTGATATATACGAAATATTCATCAATCAATATGACTTCTAATGAAAATTGATGAGAGCAGTTCTAGATCGAGCCAAATATTGAAGTCGAATTTTCAACTTTTCCTATACTATCTACTTAGACTGTTTTAAGATAGAAACGATTAGTAGTTTGTTTCTACATCCAGAATTGTTATATGAGCTGATTGAATCAGATTAAGCATGATCAAGTTTTGAATTTGTTGTGAAAAACTTCTTTGCAGAAAAAGTTTGAGCATAGTAATAATGGCATGTTCGGCGAAAAATGTTTTTTAATATAAATTTATGTCGAAGAGAAAAAGCTTAAATCACTTAGTAGTTGGTGTTCATGACTGCTTCCGATGTATTTATGAATATATGGCACTTAAGAGAAGATAACAACACATAACAGTAGAAACAGAAGCAATTATCGAATAATTTATAACATGATGTTCTACATTTTTTACGATGCTTTTTTTGTGAAGATAAAAATCAACAATTATGAGGTATTTTTTTTCTATCTGTAGGTGAAAGCCAAGTGCGTCATTTTTTTCCAACGTATCAATCATCCGTGAACGAAATATATGATAATGCAGTATGTTTAAGTTTTTTTGCGCAACACTATTGTAATTATATGCGTCATTGCAAGTGCGTATGAAAATCCATAAATTAGTTTTCACTTCGTCATTATCTCTAAGAATTCGTCGTATTTTACATATCTATACACTAATTCTTATAAGCTGTCTGTGACAGTAAGCAACAGTAAGGTGTTCTAGATTTTAGGTCATTCGAACTAATTTTAATTTTAAATCTATCTTTTGTACAGTTACGAAAGTTTACTATCAATTGTTCCATAGGTGAGTTCTCTTTTTCAGGAAATTTCAACATTTGTGTATGAAAAGCTAAGTGAACGTGACTATTATGCAAGAGAAAACTCACAGAACCTAATAATTATTATTTCTACAAAGGTTTGCTTTATCAGTATTTCTCTCGTTCTAGATACTTACTATTCAATAGATGAATAATTCAACAATAGCTTCATCAGAAAATTTAACCTCATTCTTTTATCAAGATTTAATCACTCATATTCAAGCAATTCAACATCAAATTATTGAAATTACAAAACATCTTGATATCAAATGGAATAATAAAAAAATACGACACAAATTAAAATCACGTTCAATAACAATTATTCATCCATATGGAAATCCAATAACTAATCAAAATATGGATCATGTATTAATCAGCACATTGTTTCAGAAGTATAAAAAGAATTATGGGGTGGGTGTGGGTGTGGGTGGGTGTGGGGTGTGAATGGGTGTGCGGTGTCGGTGGGTGTGGGTGTGCGGTGTGGATGTGGGTGTGAGTGTGGGGTGTGGATGTGGGTGTGAGTGTGCGGTGTAAATGTGGGTGGGTATGGGTGATTTTCTTTTCTTAATCCGCACCCACACCCATACACCCACACCAACACCCCACACCCACACCCACGCACCCACACTCACACACACACCCACACCCACACCCCACACACCCACACCTATCACACCCCACACACGCACCCACACCCAGCCACCCCACACCCACACCCACACCCACCCACACCCACACCCACACCCACACGCACACCCACCCACACCCACACCGACACCCCACAGACACCCACACCCACACCCACACCCCGTCTTGTCCAATAAGGTTTTTGCGCAAGAGCTTCAGCAATGAAATCTTCTTACTCTCTCGCTCTTGCCCAATGAGATTTTTATCAAGCTGAGGTTTGTGTGAGTGAAGTGTTTTCGCGATTCCGCTTTGTTCAACCAGTTTTTTTCAGCTGGAAACTGAGTTAATCAGATTTTTTTTATTGCACGGCTCTGCTGCAATCAATTGTTGCAAGACTGGGAGAAGTCAGTACTTATAGCGGTCTAGAAGTTTCCTTTCTCCTTTTTTCACAGGTAGATATGTCTTGTAGAACATCGATTTTTCAAAAGGTCTGGCAATTAAACCAGTAAGGAACAGGTTACAAGAAACTATGATTTTTGGAACTTCTCACCTAGAATTTTTTTGTTATAAATACAACAATGTTTTACAGTAAGCCAAACGTGACCCGACTAGAATGCGAAGAAAAGAGGGTGATTTACTGGGAATGTTGGTTTGAACATGGAACCGGCTAGCCATGAGTGGCGCCCTAAAGGAGCGCCGACGAACGACTAGCCGCTGATCTGGCGGGTTCGCCGAAGGTACACCTCGGACCGGCGAAATTTATATAAAATTGCTCATTGATCAAATCTCACCGGTTGAAAGTGTCTGAAAACTACGAAAAACTCAGTGCGGTAATATGAGTTTTGATCCTCGATAAATGAACTGGAATAAGGAGTTACGAACCAAGAATAGCGATAATGACTGACAAAGGGCTGACGTTGTAGCTTCAGACGGAAGAAGGTCTTGCAGAAAAATGCGAATGAAATGTATGTTACTGTGTGCAAAGATTAGGAACATTAACAATTTGTCAAAAAATCACAGAGCGAAAGGATTAAGAAGAAAGTGAAGGACTGTTTAAAACCATACCGGTGTCATATATGAAAGCGAGCAGTCGCGAGTGGTGGCTCATATTGACACCGGCGACTAACTGTGAGCTGCCTCTTACGGTTAAATTTGAAAAATCCTAGGAGAAAATTGAAAAGCGAAATGTTTTTAGAAAGTGGTCGTCTCCTACAATACTATACGGTTTTTTTCATATATGTATGTGTATATAACAATCGTTTTCACAACGAAATCTAGAAGGTAATGATAGATAATGAATGGACGGGATTCAGTCGAGGGCCAAGCGAGTCGTAACGACGAGCATTACTTGTAATATTAGGGTGAATTTTTCCTGTAGCTCATGGAAACAGCTTTTCTTATCAACCACTAGAAAAATTCACTCCGCTGTTATAAGGACAAAACATAGTGTTGTTCGGGGCGATTATAGGGTTTGTAGGGTCTCTCTTTCATATGGCTCGAGCAACACTGTGTTTTGTCCTTATAATAGCGGAGTGAATTTTTCTAGTGGTTGATAAGAAAAGCTGTTTCCATGAGCTACAGGAAAAATTCACCCTAATATTACAAGGACAGAACATAGTGTTGTTCGGGCCACATGAAAGAGGGACCCTACAAACCCCATAATCGCCCCGAACAACACTATGTTTTGTCCTTATAATAGTGGAGAAAATCTTTCCTGATTCATTTTTATACCTAAATTTAAAATCTAAATATCTCCCTCTAGGCAAGCCAACAGCCGCTAATATTTTAACCTTGGTAGTTTGGCGGTGAGGGCTTTCTATTGGTGCAAAAATATCTGGTAAATTCAACTTACAGTACAAACACCTCCATTGTCAGGTGAAATACTCAGACAACAAGATCTTGTGCGATTCTCACAAGATCATATAGAAACTTACTGTGTGATCTTACAAGGGCATACAAAATCATATGAAAATCATACCCAGGGCGGGCAATCGGACACTAAGATCGGGCACGATTCTGCATCTGATCATGTATGATCTTGTAAGATTCGGTAAGAATCGTACAAAAAATCGTGGTCTCAGAAATCTTACATCAATTCTTATTGTAAGATTCTTGACAGATCTTGTTGTCTTGCCAAATCTTACTGTAAGAATATAGAAAATCTTATGCGACGGTAGGATCTGACAAGAATCTTACAGTAAGAATTGATGTAAGATTTCAGAGACCATGATTTCTTGTACGATTGCATATGATCGTACAAGATTTACTATCAGATTTTTTGACCTGGGTATTAGATCTTCTACGATTTCATACGGGTATCGTAAAGTCAGATCATCTTATAAAATCGTACAATATAATTCTTGTATGATCTTATTCTATGCTCTTGTACGATCCTGGAAAAACTACCGAAACCTGTACGCCATCTTCGAATGAATTTCAGAATTCCATTTCTTCATCCAGTGCGCCCCCTCCTCCGTCCCGGCCCTCAGGTCCTCCCAGCTTTCCTGCTGGAATAGAAAGGAAGCTGTTCACGAACTTGAATTAATACTCACCTTTTATTTCATATTCACTTAAATATAAATAAAAACATATGATGGGGGAAATTTGATTTTGCAACAAATTCAGTTTCTTGAAAATAAATTAAATTTCCGACAAAATAGTTGTCGACCAGTTGAGGGGGTGAGAAAGAGAGCCGGAAGGGGAGCAAGAAAGTGAGAGTGAGGGGTACTCTGTGGGTACCCAGAGTGCTGCTTCTCTCTCCCTCAGGTCCCTCTCCCCCATATGTCTCTCTCTTCTCTCTCATGTGTTTCTCTTCTCTCTTTCTCATATGTTTCTCTTCTCTCTCTCATATGTCTCTATTCTATCTCTTT
The DNA here is from genome assembly GCA_905250075.1 of Rotaria sp. Silwood1. NCBI lineage: Eukaryota > Metazoa > Rotifera > Eurotatoria > Philodinida > Philodinidae > Rotaria > Rotaria sp. Silwood1. The sequence goes on from CAJNOP010000796.1 coordinate 45,718, forward strand.
CATATGTTTCTATTCTCTCTCTGACTCATATGTCTCTCCCCTCTCCTTGGTTCCTCTCTCATTTTCTCTTTCGGTAAGAGAGATGTGGCATTTCTACACCGCTTATGTCGCTATAGCGGTATATGCAATTTGAATTTTCCGCAAAATCGAATCCCCATGAACTCATTATATGATCTTTGTATGATTTTTTAACCTAAAATGTATTTTTTAGACTCATTCTACTAGTTCATCACAAATGCCAATTATTTCGTCCACCATTATGAATGGTGCACGACCTCTTGTAATACAAGATGGGAATCGTTGTTTTTCGGTACATACTGTATTTTTTTACACAATATACTCATTTCAACCACACTTGTTTTTTTCAATCGTTTAGATAACACCAGCATCATCAAAAACAACAACAGCATTAAAAAAAGACAGACTACTATCAATTTTTGTAGAGGGGTGGGTGTGGGGTGTGAGTGTGAGTGTGGGGTGTGGGTGTGGGTATGGGTATGGGTGTGGGTGTGGGGTGTGAGTGTGAGTGTGGGTGTGGGTATGGGTGTGAGTGTGGGTGTGGGTGTGAGTGTGGGTGTGGATGTGAGGTGTGGGGTGTGGGTGTGGGATGTGGGTGTGGTCGATATGGAGATTAACACTCACATCCACACCCACACCCCACACCCACACCCACCACACCCATACCCACACCCAACACCCACACTCACACCCCACACCTTCACCCCACACCCACGCCCAACACCCACACCCACACTCTATCATCAGCTACATAGACAGCACCTGATTGATCTACAATAGCTCCAAGTGGATATGATAAGTGTGCAATACTATTTCCTTGACCGTGACCACCAGCGACAACTATGCCTTCTTTAGCACCTTTCATCCACTTCATCACACGATGATTACTAGTATCTGATATGTACAATGAATGATTTCGATCAATGAATAAAAGTCCCGGATTACTCAACTGATTGAGCCGATTACCTTGCCCATTTCCACTTGCGCTTAAAATTGTTTGACTTTCTCCTATTCTATGTCGTCTAACTTCATGTACATCCCAATCACCAACATAAATATAGCCATCATTATCCATGATTAAGCCAAAACATGCGATATTCGAAACAATTATTTCTCCATTTTTGTCATTTTGACGAGGCCATCGAACTATTCTATTATTTTCATAATCACAAATGACGAGACTATCTGTTACTTTATCAATTATTACATCTGTTGGACTATTCGACTGATCAGAACGGTTTCCTAATCCATTTCCACTGGCCGCAACTCGGCTACTTGTTGCACCACATTTTCATTCCATAATACGATGATTCGACGAATCAGCAATATAGATAGTTTGATCATCTGCAATACATAAACCCCATGGTTTGCCCAGCTGATTCAATCCATAACCACGTTCATTATTACCCGCAACAGTGATACTATTCTGGATCCATTTTGTATTGACATGCAAATTTACTCTGCTTAATAAAGGTACTGAAATGAAATACAATTTTTATTTTTTCTTCACATTCAGTCACTATGCATGGATGAGAAAATCAATATTCAAAGTGAAAAAGAGACGGAAAGACCACTTTTCAGATTCAGAAAGATCAAAATAATTCAACGATGGATTTTTCTTTCAATTTTTTTATAACAGAAAAATTAAAAAATGATCAGGATAAATCAAACACACAGATTAATTTTCTTGCCACAAAGATTTCAAATATTCTCATTACAACAAAATTTGCAAGATAACAGATATAACTTTTCTTCTCTTACTTTAGTTCAATAGACTTACCGTTTTGCTGTTGTTGGATGTAAATGATTCCATTCCAATCAATTTGATCATTAGCAATAATAATAGTTTTAGTAGTATCTTTTTTGAATAAATTGTTCATATTTTTTTTGTACTTCATTGAGTTGTTGTTGAAGTCGATATCTACATCATCTTCTGCCAAATTTTCTTCTTCTTGAAGACAATGAATTTCTTGTGTGATTGATTGTAGTTGTTTTATTCTTGTTATTCTTTGTTTATCAATTAATTCTATGAGTTCATTACAAATTTTTTTCTGCTGCTTGATTTGTTTTGTTGATTGTTGTTTTTTTCCATTGTTCGATCTGATCGAAAAGATCCAATGATAAATTATTTGATTTTTCCAACTTATATATTCGATCAAGAAGTTCATCATGTGATCTTACAATTTCATTATCGAATTTTATTGATAATTGTTGTTCATGTTCTTTAAAATCTTTTCGACAAAAATATTTTTTACATCCAATACAAAAAGATTTAGCTATAGGTTTATTACAAATTGAACATTGTTTTGATTCATTTACTGTTGTCATTGTATTCTAGATCTAAAACGAATTCATATGAATATATACAAAAAAAAAACAAATTTAGAATTTATTAATATCATCGAAAATATCACTTTTTAATACCATGAGGTTAGGATGGGTATTTTGTTCTGTCATACCCACACCCAGTAGACCGTACATGAAGTAAAATCATCTCAAGATATGAACAACAATTGAACGAAGACAGTAAGAAATAACTTTAAAAACCTGAAAAGTGATCAAAGTTTTTTCTTTCAAGTCAATCACTTTAATTATTTACATGTAATAGAATTTTGATTGTTAAAAAAGAATCAGTGGACATCAAGTAATCTTTTAATATGCAATGTTGTTGAGTTCTTTATATGATATTTAATATTAACACGTTCAATCTGATGTGAGCTACTGGTGACTGACGGTCAAAAAATTGAACATTTTCACTTTGTTTTAACCAAATGAGCTCGTTTTTTCGCTGGTGATAGCGATATTTAAATTTTTTTATGTACAAGAAAAACGTCAATAAACACCACGTTAAGATGTTATAATTTGGCCTCAAGAAAGAAACATGACTTTGTAAAGGTTTTAAAAAAACTATGTACATGCCTGACAACAATTTTGAATTGTAATGGCTTTAATTTTATTTAAAACATATTATACTAGAAATATTCATCTATAATTCGAATCAAATATTAGTTTAATTTGTGAGACCTTGCTGAAATTACAATAGTTTACTTATCCAAAGTAACTTTTGCTTCTTGAAGTTAATGATAAAACTTAGCACGGTACTCATTGACGTTTCTCTTGTAAATAAAAACTTTAATCATTTCTCTATTATCGACGAAAAAAAAACAGCTCATTTGGTTAAAACAGAGTGGAAATATTAAATTTTTTTTTTGTTGTACATTGGATTGAATGTGTTAAGTTTAACTTTTTCATACTTAACAGTTAATTTCAAATCTTTATTTATGTCAAACAAGACTTGTCAATTCTCTAATCAACGCGAAAAAGAACCTGTATTGTCTTTCGATAACAGTGGGAAAATAAATCTAATTTATTGAAGTCAAAGAACTCATGAGCCATCAAACTTGAGAGTAGAGATTTTCTTCACTATTATCATCAGAAAATACTGTTGTCCTAGCAGATCAGAAGACCAGCAAAGTTTCTCTCTTAGATAGATTGAAAAACATCACAGTGACTGTCTACATAATGTAATCAAACATATTTGATTTTATGTGATTCAATAACGCTTAATATGATGCAATCAATAGATAACGTTCATCTGTTTCTTTTTATCAGCATTAATGGTTGAATATCAATACTAGACTTAAGTGTATATTAAGGTAAATGTAGAACAATTACTGAGGGATGTCAAAAGAATCCAATATTTCGGCGTAAGTTTCTTACTCACAATTTGTTGCGGTTTCAAACGAAAGGCATGCTGTTAAAAGTGGTGAGTTGTGCAAATAAATAAAAACAACAACAAAGTTACATGTTTCATGTTTTCTTCCCTTGCAAAACAATAACAAAGAAAAGAAGGAGACACGTGTGCCTTAAATGTAACAAATACTGCAAAGTTTAACTGTTGAAAGTAAAATTTTGAATCAAAAAATTTATTTTAGATGTTCATTCGATCAAATGGTCTTGTTCTTGCAAGGCTAAATTACAAAGTTATTACTTTAAAAATTGCATGAAATGTTTTTTTTAATGACCTATAGAAAGAAGGAAAAACATTAGCTGGGACAGAAGATTAGTTAGTTAATAGAAAAACACCGGATGCCTGATATTTGTCATATGTTACAGTAGATGATTTTCGATTAAATATCTGACGTATTTTATTTGCTTATGTGGTGTTCAACTAAATTGAAAGCATTTCAAGAAAACGTTGAATGAATATTTTTGAATAAATGTCAGCAGAAGCAAGAGATAATGAAGATGCATCGATTGATTTATTACAGGATTCTCTAAAATATTTTATAGTGCTTTCTCAGAATACTTTGACAACAATGCTCAAAAGTTAAGAGTGGATGTGAGCAGAGAGAGATTTTTCTGCGCCACCCTCTTGTGCAGTAATTTTAACATTGGATAGAAACAATGAGGTACTGAGAAGACACGTTAACTGTATTTGAATGTATACATAACAGAAACAAAAAAAACAGATTTTGCATATATAAACGATTTTAACCAATAATTGCCTTGAACATTTTATTTGGAACACAATACTGACATTATATTTGAATTGATAGTTACTTATTTGATTTGTTTTCACGAAGAAAAATCACATTAGAATATAATAAAATCAATATTCTTCCGAGGAAACATATCCAGGTATCCAAGCTATTTCTATTTCATCTTTCGGCCATAAGTAGACCTCGATAAGATAAGAAAAATTTCAATAGGCTTACTTCTTTCACACTTTTCTTCCGGGTTTTTATGAAACTTTTCTTGGGTGCGGGTGTCAGATTGAAGGCAAAAGTGATACCCACACCCACACCCACACCCACACACCCCACCCCACACCCACCTGATCTAGTATGGGAAAAGTCTCACAGATAAGTTTGACAATACAATTTTGCTGAAAATTTTTGGCTTCATGAGTAAAATTGATATCTTAGGAACATAATTACGAAGGAATAAATCCTTCTGAAATTATTCTTGTCTCATGAGGATCTAATTATGATCGATAGATGGGACTGAAATGACGTGAACATCTAAATATGTTTCCTCGTTAGCAGTTAAATTATTCAGTTTTTGTCAAAAACCTTAATCGAAAAAACTGTTTAATGACCAAAGCATGATCATAAAAATAATTTGATGAAAAGATGATATCGTCATTTGTTTGCCGCCTGAGAATGGGGCTAAAAACTTATCCAAATCCAATTCAATTGTACTTATTGCACGAATATCATCTCCAGTTTGAAATGTAGTACAATTATCCGTTCCACATCTTATCTCTATCGTTTCAGAACGTGTTCGATCAGTTATATTAAATAATACTTCACGTTCTATAATTGGATTCCAATAACCTTGTGTAACACATGTTGCACACATTTTGGTTGTATTTTTTGTGTATAAATATTGTGCGTTACATTGTGTACATTGATCTGGGTTATCTGGAATAGGATTACGACAATATTGAGTAGTTTGATTTGAAAAAAGTAAACATAAACGACCAGAATAAGTACCATTCCACGGTAATATGTTTTCGAAAACATCAAATTGATCATTGATTGTCACGGATTCTAATATACGTTGAAATGCGCTCCCGTTATTACAGTTTTCAGTTGAGCAAAAGTATTCTAATCGATATCGTACTTGTTGATTTGCTGCAGTTGAACGTCCTTCCACATGAGCATTAACAGTAAGCAGAGTTGTTAATAATAGCGATAGGTTTCTGGTTTCGTATTAGGTCATACTAATTTCAGTCTGATTCCGATGCAAGTACCATGTTACACCTATTCGACACAGTGCATATTCATGTATAATCTGACAAGAATATAGTTCTGCTGGAATAGTGTCAGCCGTAACTGTATAATTGTATGTTCTTCCAAAGGAACAACATGTGAAACCATATGACACTGAGGTAGACAGTGCGAAAATAGTCAATAAATGAAATAGCATAATTGATTCGAATTTGTCGAGAGAATCTTTGAGTTAAGATGAATAAAATGACCTGAATATATAAAGAGCTCGAATAGTAGAAGTGAAACAAGATAATGCATCATTGATAAACAACATACAAATTTTTTTATAGATAACATTATTCATATGAGTCATATATTTTGATATTTTACATGACAAAGTTTATTGAGACTCTTGAAAATTTTGTTTTGTTTTTTTATTAAAAAGGGCAAATTTTTTTAATATCTATTCAATTAATAATAATCTTTCATGTATAAACTGACTACTACTCCGTTAGTTGAAGTTTCAAGAATCGAGATATGGAATATTTAATCGAATTTACATTAGATATGTCTGCCTTTTTTTATTAAAAAAAATTGGGTGATGCGTGATTGTAGTCTTTTTCGGACAAAAAAAATTCCTTTTTCCGATTATTATATTAAGAAAACAAAATACACTACAAGATGAAGTGTGAAAAGGCCCACGATTTAGTTTCTACTTTAGCTGCAATTTTTTCGTCAAAATAGAGGAAATTCCCTCTGAGTAATTTTTACTACTGCAAACAAGATCGTTTTTTGTACACAATCAATTTCATTTCTTATTGTTTTAGTTAAAGAGTGAGTATTGAAAATCATAACGGATGGGCGAACAAAGGAATAAAGTTAGAAAGACCAATAATTCATCTTGTACCAAAAAATTGTTTGTTTTTTCAAGCGTCAAAAATTAATGACTCAGAATCCTACCGGTTTTCATTCACGCTGCATGTTCCAGTGTATATTGCTTTTTTTTAATATAATGTGAAAAAATGAATAGGAAAAAGAAACTTTATTTTTGTTCAAGGAAGATTGCTTCAAATTAGTCGGGTCTATCCATACCCACAACAGTTGTACCTTAGCTACCTTGTTCCGAGACACTATCGACAAGTATTCAGTATTATGATCGTTCCAAGGGTATCTTGTGCAGACACCACATAGAAACAACTGCTGCGAATTACTTACATAATCAGTCTCCAGTTAAATTATATTGCTTTATGGCGAAACACATTTATATTTGTATATCTATTTAAATATTCAGTCGAAAGTAGTGATTATGTCTTTTTTTGTGATAAATTAGCAGGGTTATCCTTATATAGAAAGTTCAATTTCGATTCGGAAACAAATTATTTATTAGGGTGTGGGTGTGGGTGTAAACATCTTTAAAGAAATCATCCACACCCACCCTGATAATTACTATGGGCTATCAAGCATCTTTGTGTTTTATATCGAAATTTCTTACAAAAAAAATCAAGAAAAAATTAATTTTTTTTCCATTGTACTTGTTTTGCATAGATTGCTAAGATAGTTTTAGTGTTTTACTGAAATATTTTCTTTAAACAAAATCATTTCTGTACAAATTTTGTTAGAAATCTAAACACATACTGTCTGTCTAAAACCTTTACTAATTTTCCTATTCATCATCATGAACAACCTGTGCTACGTCTCGACAAGGAATTACTACAAAATCAATATTTTATAGTGAATTAAATCCAATATCAAAATCGATGCAAAAATTGTAAATTTAAAAAATTATTATTTGCGAAGTCATTAGAACAAGTCTCTGTTTTCAGGATAGCATATTTATATATGAACGATTACCAAAAATTTTCACTAAAATATAATCTTATCAGGTCAACTCATTATTTATCTTCTCCCTAACAAAAAAACATTATGGCTCTCATTTATTCATTCCGTATATCGTGCGTATTCACATGTGAAATAAGCAATATGTCAAATATAGCTTTGAATGATTTCCTAGTTGAATTATTTTATAAGGATGTGGATGTATTTGATTACTCATCCTCACGCCCACACCCATGCCCTTTTAGTAAACAGAAGTAAGGGTACTTTTTTCTGAGCTTAAGTATATTCAGAATTTCTTTTGCAAGTATAATTATGAAATGACTTCAATATCAGAATGTTTAGTTGTAGACGTTGGTGATGATGGTGATAAGGGAATATCAATGAGATGCATATCAATCAACATCAATGCAACTTTTTTCATCAAGTTGAGAAAGTAATCTAGAGTTTCTAATACGGTTTGCACTGCAAGAACACTGCCAACAACAGGTACACAATGAGCAATGGCTGCATAGCGATTAAATAAGAAATTTCTGAATACTTCTTCAAAAGTTTGATCATCTAAAACAGGTAATATTGAATCGATTGTCTGTTGAATATATTCTGGTGATGTGACCTTCAATTCCATCAAACGTTCGACAACTTTATTGCATAGACCCAACTGTTGGCGATATTCTTTTGCTTCAGTTAGAAAAGCTATAAGATTGATATTTTGAGAAAAAACAGGAACAGGAAGAATAGCAGCTGCAGCAATAGCACTACATACAAACCATTGCCGTCTTCGAAGATATTCAACCTTTAATCGAAGAGCTTCTCGACAATGTGCATTGATTAAAAAGACAAAGGATTCACGTTTCAGTTGAGGACACGCTTGGCAAAGATCATGCATAAAATCATCCATATCCCATCGATGTAAGTCTTGCTGACGACTACTACATAAATAAATTTTCTGCGGACGTGAATTTTGAGGCAATTGTGCGAAACAATCAGCCCGTATCTTTGCTAATTTGGCATGTTCATCAAATGGAGGAGCTGAATCATTTTTAGCGTTGCGAATATCTTGATCAATTTTACTACGAAGAAAAAAATATGGTTTTTTTCATTTGAATCATCTGTTTGGCTAGCCAACTGTCACGTTCTGTAAAACGTTCACTGGATATAATAATTACAGCATCGAATCGTTCAAAACCAATTATCTTAAGATACTTGTCACGAGGAAACTCCTCTGTTTCACAACCTAACAAAAAAATTTTACTTGATTATTGTTTAAAACAAATCATCAATTATGAAAAATTGTTGCTCAGAATTTTCTTAGTTACTGTATTTCAGTATTAGCAATCACACACATGTAATTAGACCATCAATCCTGTACACTCATACAAATGAGAATAGGAAACAATGATGAATGAAACATAGTTTTCATTATGACGTATAGGCTTAGTTTGTTTCTCAACAAAATATTCATCATACCTGGTAAATCCCAAAATGTTAACTTTCTATGTAGTGGATGTTGATAATCTTTAGGTTTTTTGGTGGTTTCAATCACACCAGCTTTGGCAGCTAGTCGAATATTGGGTTTCACTCCTCGTATTGCATTGATAAAACTTGATTTTCCAGCACCAGTCTCTCCAGTGACAGCAATATCCAAAGAATATTGTTCCCATTGTTGTAAGCGAGACTTTAAATATGTTCCGATTCCATCTACATCATGTGTGTTGACATATTCGGTGAATAATTGCTTCTCTTTATCCAAATTAATTTCATTCACTTCATTTGTTGATTGTAATTCCGAATCACCTAATCAAAAACTTTGGCATTATCTTCCACAAGTCAAGCATAAATTTAGTTGAATGCAATTAAGATATGAATGGTTAATCGAATCAGCTGATATGCGGCGATCTATCGTTTTTAGTCAACTTCTATACTCTCAATTACATTTTATGAAAATCATCGTTTAACGAGTAATCCATCATAAATCGTCCAAAATGTCTATAGTTTTCTAGAGTATTTTCTAAAATAGGGTTTTCTTGATCCATTTTAAACTTCAGAATAAGTTTTTGTCGGACATATGCTAAGATATTCTACTCTCAAACTTTCGATGGAAAGAGCTTCGAGTCACATAAATGATGGAAAAAACTCACGTACTTTCTCTTCTAATTGGTTCATAGATCTGTGCCTGTGACGTTGTTGTGCGTCTACTTATTAGATCTTTCGTGAATCTTTCAAAGTCTCATTTTTCTTTATCATTAAAACCATTGCCAATTAAATAAATATCGTCTTTAGAACTTAAAAATTCTCCATATTGAAACCAAAGAGAGTTTTTTTCATCCTGCACTTGTTCTTCTATATCGCCAGTTGAATAAGCATTTGGTTGAGTAACGTTTTTAGTTTCATTGAAATGAGTTCGAATGATAAATAAAGCTTTTTTCTCGGATGTATTTCGAAGAGAAACTATTGCATGGTCATTAGATGTTGAAGCTCCGGGCAGAGTTTAGTATAGCCCCGCACTATAGAAACCAACGCCTAACACATTTTCATTGATTTTATTCCTACTCTATTAACACTTCATTTCATTGTGAATCGAAAGCAATCAACCAAAATTCCAAATGAAGCTAAATAGAAAAATAGGCACTTCTAAAAGGCGCGCCATCTATTTATATATATAAAGGGTGAATGTATGAACCAATCAAATGTTTTTTCTTTCTTCATGATCTTTGATGACTTTTAAAACTAAATCAGTGAATGTAAACATCGTATCACCAAGAAATTATGTAAAAAAAAAGTAGACCAATTCAGATGTAAAATTCGCAGTGTGATAATGAAGACTCAACGGATAGAGAACAGCACGGCGAATAGAAAACATCAATAGAGGGCGACACAAGCCTGATGGATATATGCATATGTGACATCTTCACTCTCAGGTTAATGCAAATATCTGTTCGCATTTTGATATTTTAAGGTTGTCTAGTGATGAGGAAAGTTTATAACAAGTGCGGGGCTATACTAAACTCTGCCCGAAGCTCCTCGAATAACAAGAAGTATTAAATCACTATTAGTGATCAATTGTGTAAAAGCTGCATCATTGATTAAAACTTACAACAGAAAAATCATATGAATTCATTCTATATGAAATAAAAATTTTTTATCTACCTTTTTTCGATGAAATTCTTCGACGAATAACTGATCTATTCTCAACAAATGTATATTTATCATTGGAAAAAGTTTTTTTAGGTACAATAAAATGAGTTTGCTTGAGAAGACGAATTAACATGGATTTTCCTACCTTTGAACTCGTACTAAGCATTGATATGTCCAAAAGATTCTTTGATGAATCATTTTTTATAACCGGTGGCGACTGCATGTTATCTCCATCTAGTTCATTTTTCATTCCTGATGAACAGCATAGTTTGAAAGTCATTTTCTATCTAAAAATAAAAGAAAAAAACCTGCAGACATGCTCAATGTTCTACAAGTGAATTCAATTTAAGTTAGCACTAGATTGTACAATAATCTCTTGTACTTGTATTGCTGCTTTTTCCATATCACTCAAGATAGTATTTAACATAAATATAGTAGCTCCAAATGAGGCTGTACCTGCAATAGCAGATCCAATAAGTGGTATATAGCATGCACTTTCTTGTTTTATCATTGATGTAGCAACTGATTGTGCAACGGATAGAATAAATTGTCCGACACTAGCCACTGCAAGAATTGGAATTCTGTCGCCAATTGCGAGGGTGTGGCTGTGGGTGTGGGTGCTCGTGCGTGTGGGTGTGGGTGGGTGTGAGTGTGGGTGGGGTGTGGGTATCACTTTTGCCTTCAATCTGACACCCACACCCCACACCCACACCCGCTTGTATGGTGGAGTTATCGATAAAGAGAAGTAACTGAAAAAATTCGTAAGTTTGAGCCTAACAATAACTAATTTTTCCTATCACAGATGTATTTAAATCTTATCAGTACTATATTTTATTTCGAATTATAACTTTTATAAATATTTGTTAGATGACTACAATGATTTTTCGTAATACTCTAGAACCAGAGATATGTCAAAGCTTTACATGATATCGAAGCATTCTAAAACCTTTCATGACGTCATTACCGATGCAACTGATAGGGGAAGCCCTCACTATCCCATTTCACTGAGATTCTTTACATACACATACATGATATACTATACATCATCGGTGTCTATCCTTTTAGGCTAAAAGTAATCAGATATTATTTTATCATTAATCGAAATACAAATGGATTTTTTTCATAAACGAAGAGAAATTCAATCTTTATATTTTTATTTCTTTCTGAGTCACAAATGAGCTGATAAGATGAAATTCATCTATAAAAGCAATGTATTTCAACCAAGAATTAAATCAATTTTGAAAATTTATAACTACAACTGCAAAACACAAAATAAATGCGACTTCAACTTTGGTTATTGTTAGTCATTGGTATGGCTATTGCTGTTATGGCAGAAGGTAAGACTCTCAATACCTTTATTATATTCAAGTTGAAATATCATTTATTTGTTAGGTTACAAAAATGATGTTGATGATGACCATGAAAGAGTGAAACGGCAAGCTGGTAGCTGTATCCGTAAGGAAATATTAATGAATGACTTAATGTAATAACTTTAGCCTTTATGTTTTTGCTACACAGATCCTCCGAATGCTTGGAGTAAAAGAGCAGCTTGTATAGCTTCATGTAAGTTACAAAACTGCGCAACGGGTTATTGTCATGGGACGACATGCGTATGTTCACGATGTTCAAGCGGATGGCAAGGCAAATAATTGTGTTAATAAACGATATTGCACAATGAAATAGAACAATCTGCTTGATTACTACTTTTTCTTATTTACTTAATCTTATTCAATTTCATCAATCAATATAATTAATTTTAAGTCGAAGCATGTTGCTAGCTTTTTTAAACTATAAGCCGAATAAGACGAGTGCCAATATCTTGAGACACGTATACACTGGTGGTTTTGAGTTTGCGTGTTCCCATGGGGTTTTGTCAGAATGATTGAAAGAGCGAATGCGAATTCATCATAAATTTCAGGATTTTATGAGATCTTTGCGCTGATTGATTTAGTAATAGCTTTTTCAAGGTGTGACTCTTTCTTTAACAAGGATGTGGGTGGCTGTGGGTGTGGGTGTGGGTGTGGGCGGGTGTGGGTGGATGTGGTTATGGGTATGTATGAAGAGACGACCGACGCTCACACCCCACACCGACACCCCACAACCACACCCACCATCTGATAGATATTGAAAGTGTAAGGCATAAGCCTATGAGGGTGGGTGTGGGGTGTGAGTGTGGGTGTAGGTGTGGATGTGGGGTGTGTGGGTGTGGCTATGAGTATGTATGAAGAGAAGACTCTCACCCACACCTACATCCACACCCCACACCCACACCCCACCCACACCCCACCCACACCCCACACCCACCCACACCCACCCACACCCCACATCCACACCCCACACCCACCCACACGCACATCCGCACCCACGCACACCCACACCCACCCTCAGATATAAAAATTCTGAATAAACTATATACATATACTCTCCTTTTCATAATAGTTTGGCTTGGTTATCTCATATGTCTTCGCTAAGGATCGGTTATAGATAACACGAAATGAAGACAAATATATAATAAATTACAATGAGGAACAATGATTCTGTTTTCGTTTCGATAATGTAACTTGATATCGAAGTGGGTTGATATAATGTATTAAGCATTTTAGTGGATGTTTCCTCATATAAATAATTATTAACATCAGTAAAGGCGACTATAACTTACACCCAGGTCGTTCATGCGCGGCCGTAAACGGCCGTACACCAATCATTTACGACGAAAAACGACAGCAGTTTACAGTGACCATTTACGACAGTCATATACGACGTTTTACGGCGTATTACGTTAATCGTAAACAATGACCGTAAACGTTCGTCCTTTACAACAACCGTAAAAATACGGCGACAGTAAACGATGCTCGGATAATATCGTAAGATATCGCAAACGGCAGTCGTATACAGTGACTGTTTACGGCAATCATATACGATGCTTTACAGTGTATTACGCTCATCGTAAAGAATGACCGTAAACGTTAGCCGTTTACGATTACCGTAATAATGCGGCGACTGTAAACGACACTCGGATTATACCATAAGATGTTGTGAGCGCTAGCTGTAAACGGTGTGATCTAAGATCATCGTTTTTTATTGTAGTGTCCTTGCACAGTTGTTAACGACGACGAACTACTTTTCTTAGACATAGTGGCAAAATCAGAACTTCGCTACTAGAAGAACCGAAATTTGAAGCACTTTTCTTTCAAATCTATCAAAAATAGTACAAATTTTCATAAAAGAATCTGAGATCGACACCATCCCTTGCCTCGTAAAATTCTCTTCACGTATACATTCTTTAGATTTTTATCAATAAATCAACAAATTTTCAATTGTTAATTTCGGATTTCGTTTAAAAAATTTTCTGTCCACATGAAGAGTATTTTACGATTTTGTATTAAGTGTATTAAGTGTATTAAGTATGAAAAATGATCACTCTAGAAACAGTATGCTGAATATTGTTGTATTGGGTCTCTCAATTGAGGCAGATTTGTGTAAGATTGCAACTGAAATGTTTAATTAGCAGTATCTCTTGTATCTCTTGAATAACTGGTAAAAAAGACTGCGAAAGTGAATTTTGCTTTGCTCAGTGCGCATCAGCTAGACATAATGTTTCTCAAGATCTAATTTGACAGATTCTCCTATCTGAACTTGAATTTGCAGGGTGAATTGCACGTACATGAACTGAACTATAATACCAAAGATCCAAGAAATCCATGTTGTTCTATGTGAAACCCATGTAAAAAAATTTTGATGAAAAGTCAGATTAAAACCGATTTTTCGATTAATAATCGAATTTTGATAGATTATAATGACGTTATTTTTAATTTGATTTTAATATGATATCTGAATCTAAATGATGGATGGGATTTGATAATAATTATTTTTAATTTATTTTAATCGATTGTTAAAATTGTATAAATGACTATTCGATTGTTAATCTGACTTTTCGTCAAAACCTTTTATATGGTTACAATAAGTGGCTAATAATAGATATAATCACAATAACAGACATGAGATCCTATGCGTGTTACTATTTGATTCAACAGATTTCTTTCTAGATACGATCAAATTGTCAATAAAGGCATTCTATTTACGCAACTTAAATTTACTCATACCATTTTAAACTCGAGACTAAATAATTCTTTATGTTAACATACTTTCTCATAAGATTTGACTCTTTTTTTAACATACCTAAAGTTAGCACCAGATTCGTATTTTTCTGGTCCGGATGTGCCTGTAGAGCTGTGCTGGTTCCATAAATGATAGTGTTAGGTGCAGAATTTAATTCTCTATCGTATGGTACCATTTCTGAATGGGGTTATCGGGTGAAAATAGGGGTCTTCTTCCAAAATACTGATATTACCCACACAGGGTAATTTCACAATGAGGGTGCCGGTGACGGGCAGGATGAGAAGGTGAAAGTGATGATGAGCATAGTTACTGTCGAAAGAAGCTAACATTAACGTCGACCTCATCATTACCCTTACCTCTAGCCATTCTCTCCCTTACCCGCACCCTCACTCTAGAGTGGTTAGCGAGGGATAAAATTCTCGAAATTCTATAAATCTCAAAGTGGATTCTCCGAAATCAATGCATCTATAATTCGGTGAAAGAAGCGTATGCCGCAAGTATTATGCTACCAACAATTGGTATTTCGTTGCACAAGTTTTGAAAGCTATCATTGAAACTTCGTTTTCATCGTTTCCATTACCATAATATATGTCTAATATACATATATTACTTTTTGTTATTGAAATGCTTTTTGGTAATTTCCTTTTCATCGTTGCACCATAAACAACCTAAACCAAAACATTACTAACAATATCAAGAAAAAAAAAGAAAAAATAAACTAAATATTATTTGACAGTCTCCACAATAAAAATTATAAATGAAATCAACTTTTCCCAATGCATCTTTAGTCCTGTTCCACTGAATAGAAGTGTGATTAATTTAACGAGAATCAAGGTTTCATGCAGAAAAACAGCATTTATCACTTATCTTCAAAACTTCCGAAAACTATTTCCGACGCAAAGTGAATCACCATGTCGAAACTACCATATACATGAGAATCTAACCTGATGATTCATGAAACAGCATTTTTATGAACATGCAGCTTGTTTTCAACATAGATAATACAAAGATGGGGAAAAGCTCCCAGCTTCAAAACTCCACCTGCCAGTGAGGCAACAAACATATTCCGACTAACAAACGTACCAGAAAATTGATTTTTTTCCACATCAACTCAGCGTACTAAACTCAGATTCATTCATTTATCAATACCATCATTTAGTACCAGAAACCATATTTCTACCAATACAATGAGTACCACTAAACATCTCATGCAATTTTCATTCAGTATATTCACAAACACTTCCGAAAAAGTTATTCACATCATTCAAGGTACTAGAACCCCAACACAAAAAGTATATTCCAAAACATCAGGAGAGGTGAAAGACGTCGCCCTACAAAACTAGAAAAAACAACATTCACATCCCAGTTCTTCGTTCCCATAACCAAGGCATAACTCGCTCTACTTTCCCATACATACTACTCCTTCATTCCCGCACCGTCATTGCTTTGAATTCGCAGCAATATGTTCACTCAATTCCATCCTATCTACTCCACATAAGTATCAATCGGAGCCCAACTTAAGATCCGAAAAGTAACCACAAAAAATCTGCAACATGATTCCCTAGTTAACGACAGACATACTATTCACGAAAAATTCTGATTTCGAAATCCAAATTTCTTGAAGATTTCTGGTCAAGCAACCATTCACCGATTTGTTTAGTAGCAACAGCTCTATATATACCAGGATATACTTTGCCACTCAACCATACTCTTCGTCTTTCCTCTCGAAAAATCCCACTTTTGAAATCTGGATTTCTTGTAAGATTTCTGGTCGAGTATTCATTCACCGATTTGTTTAGTAGCAGGAGCTCTATATATACCAGGATTTACTTTCTCACTCAACCATACTCTTCGTCTTTTCTCTCGAAAAATCCCACTTGAAATCTGGATTTCTTGTAAGATTTCTGGCCGAGTATTCATTCACCGATTTGTTTAGTAGCAAGAGCTCTATATATACCAGGATTTACTTTCCCACTCAACCATACTCTTCGTCTTTCCTCTCGAAAAATCCCACTTTTGAAATCTGGATTTCTTGTAAAATTTCTGGTAGAGTATTCATTCACCGATTTGTTTAGCAGTAACAGCTCTATATATAACAGGATTTACTTTCTCACTCAACCATACTCTTCGACTTTCCTGTCAAAAAATCCCACTTTTGAAATCTGGATTTCTTTTGAGATTTCTGGTCGAGTATTCATTCAGCAATTTGTTTAGCAGTAATAGCTCTATATATACCAGGATTTACTTTCTCACTCAACCATACTCTTCGTCTTTCCTCTCTA
>CAJNOP010000796.1:62834-94853 GCA_905250075.1 Rotaria sp. Silwood1
AACCATACTCTTCGTCTTTTCTCTCGAAAAATCCCACTTTTGAAATCGGGATTTCTTCTAAGATTTCTGGTCGAGTATTCATTCACCGATTTGTTTAGTAGCAAGAGCTCTATATATACCAGGATTTACTTTGTCTTTCACTCATTCACTTCTCATTTCAATCCGAAATTTCCCCATTCAAAATTTGGATGTCTTGTTAGATTTTGGTCAAGTAATCATTCACCGTTTTCTTTAGGAGCAACAGCTCTATATATACCAGGATTTAGTTTGCCCTTGCAGTACATGAGAGGTGTCCAAAGGTGAGTGCTTTTATAAGTGTATTGTTCTCTCGTCGCAATGTGAATCACGAGAAAAAGAAGGCTGCTCCAGCATAAAGGCGGTAGTTACGGGACTAATTTGCGCCGCTGAGTACAATGAAAGGATACTTACGCACATTGTAGCAGTCTTCTCACAGTTTAGCTATATTGGAATCAAGTAAAACGGTCGCCAGAATCAGACCCAAGACGTAATCCAAAGGCAATCGATTTAAAATGCATGTGCAGTGATGATAATCTTTTGATGGCATCCAGGTGATATCAAAATCATATCGAACTGAGAGACTGAAGAAATTCTGGTGAAATCCAAATGAAATCCATATGAGATTGATATGTAATCTATGTGAAATCCATGTGAAATCCAAGTGAAATCCATATGAAATCCAAATGAAATCCTTGTGAAATCCTTGTGAAATCCTTCTGAAATCCATATGAAATCCTTGTGAAATCCAAGTGAAATGTATATGAAATCCATATGAAATCCCAATGAAATCCATGTGAAATCAATGTGAAATCGAAATGAAATCCTGGTGAAATCCTTTCCAAATGTGTGACCGAAAACGGTCGGTTACATTCATTTACGATCGTTTACGTCGTTGTAAACTGTCGTCTTCGTCAAAATACTGCCGTGTTACGGCACAGATTTTCGTGTAAACGATTGTTGTTTTTCGCCGTACACGACACGGTCTCACACGACCGTAATACGGCGCATACCAAACGGGTTATTTACGGCCCGTATACGGTCGTAGTTTTGGCGGATACGGCCGTTCACGTCATCGTAAACGGCTGTGTACGGTCGTTTACGGGCGCAGTAATGTTCGACCTGGGCAGGTCAGTTTTTGACTAAAAAACGGGATATATGTAGGTTTGTAGAGGAAGACTGCCTCTATCCAACGGTATATATATTATAAAATTCTGTTGCGTACCAGTAAGATATCTATAGGTGGCGCCACCTTCGTCGTGATCATGATAAAACACGGCGAAGGTGGCGCCACTTATAGACATCTTACTAGTACGCAACAGAATTTGATAATATATATACCGTTGGATAGAGGAAGTCTTCCTCTACAAACCTACATATATCCCTTTTTTAGTCAAATGGTTATAGTCGCCTTTAAGTTGTTTTTATGAAAAGAAACACTTATGATCAATTTGCTGAAACAAGACAAAATGCAAAAACTCGAAAAAATCTATATTGGTCGTTAAAAAAATTTCTCTCAATCGAAGGGTAAGCAATCCAACACCGAAAGGAATAAGTAAATCTAGATTTGGCTTATACAGAGGGAAAGAGAGTTCCTTCATTGTTATATAATAAAATGCATCTACATACTGCATTAAATTTAATTCAAGTTTATCTATATCTATATAGTAAATCAATCTATCGATTCGGAGGTATTCAAAAGCTTCAAAGCGAAATTCCAGCACATATTAGAACTGTGGTATTATGAAAACAAAATTTTTATCTTATTGATAGATGAAGATAATAGTTTTTCAATTTGTATAAATAACGCTGGTATAAATATCATCTCTTTGAAGAAAGACACAAATATAAAGAAAAGAAGTATAATAATTTGCAATATCATCCGAATTCTATTTCAATCTGCAGATCTATATTGAAGTTGATAGTCTCTAAATTTGGTCTGATCGATATCACAACGTTTGAATTATAATACTGCAATATATTGTTTTCCAGTTAAGTTTTTCACAATCAGTTTTCATGTCAATAAGCGTATCAGGATATATAGCAGAATAATAGATCGTAAAATGTATTATTACGTATAACTGTATAGCTGATCATCTAATTGAAGTAGCAAACACTTGTCATGCCAATAAAATAACTCGATCTATTTATCAACTAAAAGGATGCAAAACATCAGCAGATCGAATAAGTACATGGAAAGAGATGTATTCGTAAAAATCGATGCATATCAATCTACTTCCTCTTAAATTATCTATCTTACAATAAACGAATAGAAACTAACTTTTTTTTTTAAATGAAATATAATCCATTGTTGACCTAGTAGATTTCACACGTAAAAGAATCGATACTATTTGAAAAAGTGAAAAATACAGAGGATCGGAGCTCTACTATGAATTGCAATTTAATAAAAGTATCGTCACTAAGCCGATAATGAACAGAGTTACACTTGATTTAATGCGATTTTTTGTAAGAAATCCTCCACTTAACTATCCATTTGATGGAAGGAGAGAAAAAAGTTTGAACCTATCCTAGGAAAAAATAAATCTACGATAGATTTGAACCTACTCAAATCTTGTTGTTTCACCACCTATATTTTTTACATAGTAATTCGATTTAATTTCTATTTATCAATTTCTAAGACGAGAAAGTTCTCAAAAAATAACTTTCTTGAATTCACTTTAAAATACCATTATTATCAGATATTACAAACCAAAATAAACAGACAATCATCAATCAGATTTCAGTAAGATTTTCTAATTAAATTCTTCTTTCAAAAATTATCAATCAAACAGACTTAACTATATTTGAATAATAATAACTAATCTACAAAGGATAATTAATAGGTAAATGTTTGTCAAATATATTTACCAGAGAATTCAATGCTTATTTAACAAAGAAAGATATTTGAAAATCAAACAAGACATTACATCAATAGATATAGATATATTGGTATGAAATGAATTCTTTTTCACTTGCTGATATTGAACGGATTTTTATGAACAAGGAAAATGAAATGAATACTTGGGGAATAAATGAAGATATACACGAAAAATATTTCAATATATGAACCATAAATGAAGAAAGAGTACTAATTAAGTAGAACTCCTACATTTTATTAAAAAATCAAACCTAATTGAGTTTGATCTAAACATAGACGTACTGAAATATATCTGTCTCTCTATGATTTGTTGTCATGCTAGCATTTGCATGTTCTCGTTAATTTATATAATAATGAGAACTAAAATACTTTTTCTTTCTATTCAAAATTTTACTTTTCAATCATCGTTTGAGATAATAATAGACAAATGAATCAATAGGAAAATATTATATTTGTATATTAGTCACGTAAAACAATTATTTTTTGATACTTTCATAGTTTTTCATTGAGATGTGTTAATATCATTTATTAATCGAGTTGAAAGGTTATCTAAAATATTGGTAATTTGATAAGAATTCATGACATTGTCTCGACTGTCATGAGTTAGAAAAAAAAACGTTTTCAAAGTCATTATTTATTTTTTGAAGTCAACTGCACACCTTGAAGATCGATTACAATATCAATAATAATACAACATACTTTTGTTTTCATAACTATAGTCTTCTGTCTTATTAATGACAAAGTGTATATACTTTCAAATGTTAAGAAATAAAAAAATATCACTTTGATCATAAATACTTTACATAGACATGACCAACATTTTTATTTCAATAAAAAAAACACAATAAAAACATTGTTTTAGATTAGAAAATAAATACATAATTAACATGATTATTTCGATGTTACAAATGTATCGTTTATTTAGGGTGTGGGTGTGGATGGATGTGGGGTGTGGGTGTGGGTGTGTGGGTGGGTGTGGGTGGGTGTGGGTGTGGGTGTGAGGTGTGGGTGTGGGTGGGTGGGTGTGGATGTGCGTATGAAGGAAGAGAGTGCGTACATGCACACACAAACCCATACCCCCACCCCACACTCCACACCCCATACCCACACTCCACACCCAACACCCACACCCACACCCTAATACGGCTAACTTGAATTTAAACAAGTTTATGCTTAAGAAAAACTCTAAATGAATTGATCGATAAAAATATTTTTAAATTAAAAATAAAAATTTTCATCGGTTTATTATCAAGTCACTACAATAGCATTAGAAATACTCTCAGTAACGACAATATATATTACTTAATATATCTTTCTCACTCATATAATTTATATTATTCGATCATCAGTTTTTCTACGATTTGTTTCAAATTTTTTTTTTCTTCTTTGAATAATTTTATTCCATCGCTGTATTTAAAATACAAAAAATAAAACTAGTTTTATTGGTGTCTTAATAGTTATATTAGAATTGATTTGTCTGAACTTATCTAATGTTTAATTATGTCATCAAATCATTTTCAAATAGTTCATCAGAAGAAATGACAAATCTATATATCGATTATCTTAGTCTAGAGATTGATTTCATATATGATAAGAAGTTTTATTCATCGACTATCTAGATAAACACAAAGATAATATAGCAGAAATTTTGTTATTATCATTCATTTTAAGTTTGAAATAGGAGAAAAAAAAAGATTCGATATCATACAAGCATCCATTGATTTCTTTTACATTTTAATAAGATAAATATCTTATTCTATTTTATGAATTAGTTCTTGTTAATCTGGACAAATGTTTTTCGATCAAATATTTATAATAATACATAAAATATATCGTCCACAGACAGTTTGTTTAGCCTTCTACGGTTTGTTTTTCTGTTCTACTTTATTCCCAATATTATCTCTTGGTTTCATTTCGTTTATTTGATCTTATTACAGAGGAATTTTTCCGAATTAGTGAAAGAGAATTTTTTGTGGTTTTTGTGTACTCAAAAAGTGAGTACACTATAGAATTGGTCAGTGTGTCCGTCCGTCCGTTTACACGATAACTCTTCAAAGGGTAGTCCGATTGTGATGAAATTTTGCACACAGAATCGTCTCAACGATATCTCGGTCGAGTTCGATGATGAGAATGATTCGTCAAGAAATCGCTGAGTTATCGCAAAAATGTCATTATTTCCTATGCTTTTCTATGCGAACATTGACCTATCCCGGTTTTCGTAAAAAAACTTTTTCTCTCATAATCAAACAAAAGCTCAGCTATAATATACCATTCGATTGAGAATTTCACGAGTTACAAAATGGTATATAAAACATTAAGAAACAAGAAGGCTAAGTCACCTATTACAAAGATACTTAAACGGAAATTGCTTCTGTGTTTTTACTTTTTGAAGTGCACATAACACTCGGATTTAAATCCGAGGTTTCTACATTAATTTTTTTGTACACTTGCTCATCATTCTGATTAAAGTTTATTCAGAAAATTATATGACAACTTAAGTCATTTGAATTCTATAAATTAAAATTACATACAATACAAATGATTCTAATTTGTTTTCATATCAAAAATGTAGAAAAAGAGATTATTTAGTATTTTATCGTCGGTAGGAATGCGAAAAATAATGCTTTTCTGAAAAAATTGATACATTCTTACATAGTTCTAAACAATCTATTAGAAAGAGAATTTAATGATTAAGTTTTTGATTTCATCAATAAGTGAGATAGTATATACTGTAGCGATAGATATATCAATGATTTAGTCTTCATTTTGATAATATAATGAATTATATTTATGATTTGTTTTTTTTTATAGGAGATTAAAGTCTATGATTTTACTACTTCGACGAACAGACAATGGAAAAAGTATAATTTCAATTCGAAATTCATATCAACGATTTTTCAATCGATTATTTTATACTGAATTTAATTATTTTATAGAGAATCTTCAGTCAAAAAAAAAGAAAAGTTGTCCTTTTTCAAACAGAAAATAGTAAATTCGGTTGACTGAAAGTCTTGAGATTTTTTCATTTCTCAAGATGAACTTTTATATCATGTAGACTTTCACAGAACATACATATGATGATAAAAAAATCTAATTGAGACCAGAGATTCAATCAATTCGTTTAGAATTAGTCTCACTTTGGAATCGAGAATGTTGTAATGAGCTTATTGGTATTACACTTGTCAAAAGAGACTAATTTTTATTAATTAGTTATTAAAAAATGAGATCACTGGGGATATGAGTCAGAAAAAGGACTCATATTCTGCTTACCAAACTATTTTATCTATTCTAGCGTATCAATAAATCAATGTCGTAAAAGATCGTCGCCATAGGTAGTGGTGACGAAAACTAATTGATTGTATATTTTTGTTATTATTAAAAGAATTTCATCGTATCATAATTACTCATATGTCACTTACGAAAAATTAGCCCCTTATTAGCGACATAATACATATGGCATTGCATATTTTCATCGTATTTGATGTGCATTAAATCCCATGAAATCTTCTAATTGCAAAAGATCTTTCTTTAAAGACTCATTAAAAAAGAAACATTTTTTAAGAGTTCATCATTTCAAATTAAAAACAACAATGATTTACCACACTAAATTTTAATGAAGATGAATATAAACGGAATGGCAAAAATTAAATACATATAAATTACCATTTCAATTCGATTAGCATTCAAAAATCAGAGATGAAGTCTAATACTTTTTTAACGAAAATTAATTTGATATGCTTGTTTAGAGCAATAGAAAATCTGACTATGTTCTCTTTAAAAAACTTTTTAGAAAGAATTCTTTGAGATTATTAAGAATTATAAGATTATTTATTTTTATATAAAAATGTTCAAAGATAGTGAAGATGGAGAATATCATGCATGAAACTAAAATTAGAGTGTGGGTGTCGGTGAGTTGAATGTTAACAAGGGTGTGGGTGTGGGTGTTGGTCTTCTCTCTACGCATACCCACATCCACACCCTCATTCCTAACGATGTGTTCCAGACAGGACACGAAAGCTTGAATCTTCACTCTTTATTTCTGTTTGAAATAAATATTAAATAAAATGTAATTTGCAGCAGTTATCTCTTTCTTTTCTTAATTACCGACACCACCAGCATATGACATGAAGGGTGTCGGTGTGGTATAGGTGTCTTTGAGATAAAAACCCACAGCCACAGCCACATTCAGACTCACACCCACAACCCACACCATATAGAACGATCGATCGTCAAAATTTCAGACCGGTGCCATTATGGTCTTGCTCGATAGGAGTCATTGATTTCGAAATACTCAGAAAAAAGCAGTTACTACAGATCAGTGTTCGACATGGGTCAATTTTTCGTGACCCGACCCGACCAGACTCGAAGTCAAGGATAGTTTTTGTTCAATCAAACCGAAGTTTCTTGGAGATTGCAAAGTATTCTGTTGGTCAATTGTATTTTTGAAGACGGTGCTAGTAGTTGTCTGTGTTATGAATACTCACAAAACCTTGAACGATTGGAAGTGGACGGTTTCAAATATTGTTAAAGCAATATGTTGGTTTATTTGAACAGTCTTGACGAGGTATTATCCCAAAGAAACAAATTGATGAACTGCTTTTTTTTGCATAAAGATGGACAGAAAAGCATCGGCAGTCTGTTTTTATCAATCAAATCAATATCAATGTGTTTTCTTCTTCATGCTGATTGTGTATTCTGTGTCATTTGAAATACAGGTAAAAATTGGTTTACACATTTCCGTTGTATGAATCTCGACAGAAATAGCTTTATTCCTACACTGTTGCGAAAAAGAAATTTCCCTGTGACGACAAGGTTGTTGCTCACCCTTTAAATGTATTGCGTCACACTGTGCATTGTTTTTAGCCCTCGTTCAAGAGCATTGCTACAAAAAATGTTCGGAAAATTTCAGAATGATACATAGATGTGACCAGTTCTGGGTCCATTACTACTAGACTTTGAAATCATAATAAATAACTAAACGCATGTTCTAGCCCATGCACGATTGGTTATCTGGAAGTGGTTTTTTTGTACACAAGTAAGTACGATCAAGATAACAATTATCTTTAACGGTTTTGGTCGGAATGATTGAATATAAATTGTGAAAACACATATAGAATAAGAATTTCACCGATGCACACGTTTAAACGTAGTCTTAGCCGTTTATTGTCTGTCTCGGTTTTGTGTTTGAAAATTGCTCAGTTGGATATTAAATCTTTGTTTGATCTACTTTGTAGAAAATTCGTTTCAAATTCGATTTGCTTATTTATTAGCTTTAAAACCAGATGTATTCAAGACCAAGGTGATCAATATTCATCTTCATGTCTTATTCCTGAAATGTAACGAAAAAACTAGTGCTAGCTCCACAATATTTGCCGATATTGATTCCGTTACATGAGCACTTTTTCTGATAGAATCCGAAAACTTCTGTAACATCTGAGCTTCAGTGTACTTTTAAGAATTATTTATTAGATAAACAAATTATGAAAAGGCACACTTGTGTCCTATATTTAAAAAAAACTGATGTTCATTCATCCTTCCAACCATGGCGTTTTTTATAATTTTTCACATACGCATCGACACCTTTTAAAGCCATTGCTACATTGTCCGGTGTAACTTTAAATGGCATATTATGAATAGTTTCATGTTCTGCTGTTGCAACCTCTGCAATCTTGTAAAAATCTTCATCGGTAGCATTCTCCAAATGTATATCTTTTAATGTTATTGGCAGACCAAGTTGAAGATAAAGTTGAACATAACGATCTAGTTCGTTTAATGTTCTATTTTCCAAGACAAGTTGAGTAATAGTACCATATGCTACTTTTTCTCCATGAGTCAAATGATGAATATCACCATCTATTGCAGTAAAACCATTATGGATTGAATGAGCAGCTGCAAGTCCTCCAGCTTCGAATCCAATACCGCTCAATAATGTATTGGCTTCAACAACGCTTTCGAAAGCTGGTGTCACCAACTTGTTTTTGTTAGCTTCAAGTGCTTGTATGCTATAAGCAAAAAGTATTTGCTCCGCTTTCTCGGCAATTGCCTGACCAGCAATAGTCGGCATACTACCTATTAATATTCGATTACACGATTGTTTAACAGCTCTAGCTTCTACCCATGTGGCTAATGCATCTGCAATTCCTGATACTAGGAAACGTGGAGGTGCATTTGCAATAATACGTGTGTCTACTAAGACTAAATCAGGATTTCTATTATAAAATCTATAACTTTCAACAGCTCCTTTATCGGAATAAATAACAGATGCGGCGGAAGTTGGTGCATCTGTAGAAGCAGTTGTTGGAAATGTAGTTAACATTAAACTCAAATCATTTGCTACTGCCTTTGCTGTATCCATTGTTTTTCCACCACCAACACCAATAATTACATTCGAATTGGTTTTTTTGCTCAGCTTGGTAACGCGTTCAATTTCGGAATTTGAACATTCTCCGTTAAATACCACCTTTTCCACTCGAATATGACTTTGTTCAAGTATTTTTGCAAGATTATTACCAGCAATTTGCCATACCAATTTATCTGCCAGAAGTAAAGCGTGATTACCCAATCGGCCAATATATGTACCAGCTTTCTTAATAACATCTTTTCCTTGTATATAGCGACTTGGACTTAGAAATATTCTTTCCATCATATAAATATATTTCTAAAACTTAAAAGAAGTTAATTAGAAAGCACCATACAAGTTACTGTTAACTTTTAAATTACAGATTTTTGTAAATGCATTTGTTCGTTCTTTATGTTTTTTCTAGATCTGTGCCGTTGAACTTTTCATAAGCTGAAAAACTTAGAGTAGAAACTAATTATACAGATATCTAGCTCATATCTTCAATCATTCTCAGGACTATTTATTTT
Source organism: Rotaria sp. Silwood1 (assembly GCA_905250075.1). Classification (NCBI taxonomy): domain Eukaryota; kingdom Metazoa; phylum Rotifera; class Eurotatoria; order Philodinida; family Philodinidae; genus Rotaria; species Rotaria sp. Silwood1. The sequence continues at coordinate 72,595 of CAJNOP010000796.1, forward strand.
TGAGTATAATACATGGATAAATGTAATGATTTATCTCAGACTTCGCTTGAAATTATTAGAGATTTGTTCAATATACTCAAACATAGTAAGGGGTGTAAAATTGGGAGGTGACCCCCCCCCCCCCCCCCCCCACCCTGCTTTCGGGAACGTTTATAGGAAACAATTTTTTTATAACTGAATGACAGACTTTTGAAAAATATTCTGTTGGAAAAATGCCGGAAAAACTTGACTCTCACCAACACTCTTCCCTAGGTTTAGAGGTCAGGCAAGCTCCTGAACATAGTGCATGTTGATGTAACCAAATTTGGCTAGGGATCGCTTTTAAAGGTTACCTTTTAAAGTTTATTTCAATCTGGGTGTGGAATGTGTGTGAGCTAAGAGAAGACCAATACCCACACCCACACGCACACCCTCTTGCTTATATACTATTCCGCTGTGTTCAATTCTGTTGCACAAGAAAAATATGCATCAACCTGAAACATCCTCAAAAATCACACACTACCGAGGGCTATATGCTTTGCAGATAACATCCATTCTGAAGATCTACGTGCCCGTTTTCTTTTTCTGCAGAATACTTTATGACTTTTATCTTCATTATAGCGTTTCGAATAGTAGAAGCAAGAAATTACTCGATTATACGACTTCTTCTTGCGACATCAAAACTTCTAGGCAACCCTAATCATGGAGGCATTTTTGAGAAAAAACAGAAGGATTTTTCAAGAAATATCAGTTCGAACTTTGCAGTCCACGTTCGCAAATGCTTGCTCACCATGATCGCAGTGTTATTCAATGACACAATAAGGAAAGTGCTCGGTCAGTGTGATTGTGGGCTGAGACAGGAAACCTGCACATAATCCTACAATTACAGCGCTTTTATGGATCATTTCTTCTTCAAATAAGGATAGTATTTGTTGTTTTTTCCATGCACGCTCTCTTATTACTTATTAGTTCAATCACAACGGTCTCTAATGATACAAAAATCTAAATGCTGAGTGAGTGCATCTGTTCTCTGTGACTGAAAAAATTCCTCCGAATAACACTAGATATATTGGGATTTTGTAGCTCTCTCCTACAATGAACGCCGACGTGACTGCTTTGTGACTGACTTTCTCAAACAATTTCTTATCGCATTACCAATGTCTTGCATAAGTAGGAAACTATTATGATGGCTGATTGCAATCATCATTATGGGTATATTTGTATTGCTGAATACCTGTATCCTCAACTTGTTGTGCTGGCTTTCTCAAATAATTTTCAAACTCGATCGAAGCCTAAAAGAACATGATGAAACTGGATATTATGATGTTAAAATTCCTCGTTTTGGAGACATTATCCTAAGCACATTTTTTACCTAATCATATTAAAAAGAAAACTCCTTGCATGAAAACTATATGTAGCATCTATTTTCTTTGCATCATCGTATTTAATTTTCAGCGAAACGAATCTTTTCAAATGACAAAGTACAATCTTGAAAAGATGTACTTCAACGACGGTACTAACAAACTTGATTGAATATCCATGCTACAGACGCTTTGTGAGGAGGGTGGCTTTACTGTAGCTTCTCATTGGTTTTCATTTCATGAAGAATTTCGAAATTTTTGCCTTCAAGAACCCCATAACTATGACTCCAAAATCACATAATAAAAAAAAGTGGTACTACTTCAGAAAAAGAAAATATACTCTCCCTCGGACAAAAAAAAACTGCCTCTTTCCATTTCATTTTTGCAGCACTTAATATGCTGTTTTAAAAAACAAAATATACCAGAAGATGCAACATGAAAAGCTCTACAGCTCACAAAGTAAAGCTTATTTTAATTGTGTACTTTTGTTTCAAAAAAGAAGCAAAATTCTGGGCAAACTATTTTCGACACTGCGAAAAAAACATTTTTTCGATGCGAACGAGAAATTCCTTTTCCTTATTTCATCTTTTTAAGAGTTAATATGTTGTCGTAAAACAAAACAAAATTTACTGTGAGATACAGCGTGAAAACCTCTACAATTTACATATGACAGTTTATTGACATAAGAAAAAATGAATTTCTCGTTAGTGTAGAAAAATGATCATTCCGCAACGTCGAAAATTGGTCGGATACAATTTTGCTGTTCTCAAAAACGAAAAGTACACAATTGCAATAAGCTTTACTTTGTCGATTGTAGACCTTTTCACGCTGCATCTCGCAGTATATTTTGTTTTTTTTTTACGAAAGCATATTAATAGATGATATGATCAAATAAGGAAAAAGAAATTTCTCGTTCACAGGGAAAAAAATAATTTTTTCGTAGCGTCAAAAATTGGTCGGACATAATTTTGCTGTTTTCGAAAACGAAAAGTGCACAATTAAAATAAGTTTTAGTTTGTAGACTTTAGAGCTTCTCACGTTGCATCTTGTGGTATATTTTGTTTTTTTTAAAACAACGTATTAAGTGATGCAAAAATTAACTGAAAAAGGCAGTTTTTTTTGTTCGAGGCAGACTCGATACTCATGACCACCAAAGATTTGTTAAGAGACTACTTTCGAAAAATAATGCCCTTACTGGTTGTATACGTAGGAAAAATAGTGTTGTGCCTACGAATCAAATAACGTTGTTATGTCCTGACGTTTTTCTCCATGTGAGAGTAAACCATTATGTTGTCTACTTATAACTTTACGAAATATGCTTACCTTTTACGCATTCGTCTGTAAACACGATAAAGCTGTACACTGTAATTGGACAAGCTATTGCCTTTTCTTCATGATAAAGATAATTTTCTTTTGTTTGTTCTGTCCCACGTCACTTGAATAGCTTAAGAGACAGAGATACATAATCATTTATATTTTTGTCACAATATACATTATGTAGGTGATTCAGATGTTTATTTTTCAACTTGTGAATATGAGCAAAAAACCATGAAATTTTTCTATCGATAGACTGTTGCTTGGTACAATAATCCGACTCAAACAACCAAAAAGGTTTCAGTTCCAGTATCGGTCTTAGTCACCACGTCAATTCAGGGACTTCCTAGTAAAAAATATACATAAAAATATCAGATTATTTTTGATTACCAGTTTAACAAGTTTCATTTTTCCTATGAGAGTCTCGTATTTTGAAGGTTAATTCAATTAAAATCTATTGAAACTCCTCAATCGATTGAACAAATAATCTACTATCTCCATTATACCTGATTATCTCAATCGAAAAAAAAACGCCAAGTCAGGAACTTCTATTTCATTATCAACGATTATTAGGGTAGTCATTTTATTTTAATCGTCAATCGATATTCAAGATGTTCAGAAGTATTAGTAATGTTTACATAGAACCGAATGATTTATATTAATACGACGCATTTTGGTCGGAGTATTAATTGATAATTTAACTACGAAAGATAAAAATGCCATGTAATACTTACTAGGACTGAGATTCTTGAACAAGCACGATATACATCATTATGAACAATATCAATGCTTTTTCCAAAATATAATTTAGATAAAACAATTTGGTTAAAATTGATTTAGAGCAATCCAAGAAACTATGCAAAACTTAGGGTTTGGTGTTTGAATGTCGAGAAAAGCGCTAACCCTCCATGCATATGAGTCAAATCGATTAACAATCAATAACAGATTGAAATTGATTAAGAAGTGATAATAGATTAAAATTGACTAAAATGTAATAATAAACGGACACAAATTCGTAGGCAATGATAGATTGGAGCAGATTAACAAGTAATAATATTTTGAAAGAAGCTAACAGGTAATAAGAGGTTGAAACCGATTAATAGGTAAAACAAAATTGAAACAGATAATTACCATGTAAAAAAAGACGGAAAATCTTATATGAATCAATCAAAATAGGACTGAATTGAAATATGTGAGGGTTTTAGCCATGACTATTTTGCAACAAACTTCAAATTATAATCGATTCAAATTTTGATTTTGTTCCAGAATAATCTGTTTACAACTTTCGATTAGCCCCCCATGTAAAAAATTTACTATAGGAAAAAATTGAAAATCGGATTAAAAATCGATTATAATGGCACTATTATAATCAGATTATAATCCGATTTTTACGCTTTAAAAGACAGATTTCTTTGAACTTAATCTTTTTCAATCTATTTTAATCGATTATTAAAATTAAATCGATTATAATTGTTTAAAAAAAATCGATTTTAACTAAGCAGACTTGTCTAATCGATTAAAATAGATTGAAAAAGATTAAGTTCAAAGAAATCTGTCTTTTCAAGCGGAAAAATCGGATTATAATCTGATTATAATAGTGCCATTATAATCGATTTTTAATCCGATTTTCAATTTTTTCCTATCGTAAATTTTTTACATGGGCCATAGGACCTTAAAATTATAATTGATTTTAATTGCTAAAATTTTCCACTGGGTCGTGCTGGTCACAATCTTATTTGAAGATCCGGTTTCGAGCTGATGTGTCATTTTCCTCTTAATTTAAAATAAATTTAAATTATCGATAATTTAATAAATTTCTAATTTGAATTATTTGCACTTTGTAATTCAAAATATGAGATATGTCCTACAGCACCCATGTAAAAAAAAGGCAGACAAAAATCTAATTGTAATCAATTCCTTTGTGATTAAAACTCAGCTATAATGGCATCAATATAAATCCAGATTTAATCAGATTTAAAATAGAAAATAATCAATTTTGCTGAATAATCAATTATAACAGATTATTTTCCAATTTAAATCTGATTAAATCTGGATTATAATAGTACCATTATAATTGATTTTTAGTCACAAAAGAAGTCGACTAATCTATTCTTATCTTTTAACTCATTTTCATTGATTACTAGAGTCAGAAAACCTCATGCTGCCGGAAGAAAAAATCTTAAGAAAAATGTTGATAACTTGAATATACCGACGTCGTACAAAACTAAATATCAGTTTTCTTAGTAGCCTAAACATTTTCCTATCGATTGATATGCGATAGATTAAAAAATAACTAGCATACGCTTAGTAATAAATGTCAGTGTAGAACGGACTCAATTTTCATCCAATTCTTCTCTGGTTGTTGATCTGTCGGTCAATACATTTTTTCCCCTACTTCTACTGTTTGTATGTAAGATGGCAAGGAATCTCAGAACAACCTCAATTACGTATTCTAAATGACTTTTATTCTAAATAAAAACAAATAGCATTGGAATTCTCTTGATATGGCGTATCGAGTGATGTTTTTCCTAAAAAAATCAAATACATCTTGTTTTTCATATCTTGAATACAAAAATAAAAAGTAAAAGAAATCGTTTTTTAGCTTCTTATATTACCACTGCGTGTATTTTATTTTCTTATGTATGCCGATCAATGTATTTCTTGTTTCTTATTCTGCCGAAAAGTTAAAAAATTTCGTCAAATTGCTTAAAACATGATTCGATTTCTCATCTGATGAGGATTCGAATGGTATATTTTTTACTCAGAATAAAAGTCATTTAGAATACGCAATTAAGATTGTTCTGAAATTCATCGCCATCTTACATACAAACGGCAGAATTAGGGGAAAAAATGGATTGACCGGCAGATCAACACCCAGAGACGAATTGGATAAAAATTGGCCCCGTTCTAAAGTGGCATTTATTAGTAAGCATCTACTGATTTTTTTCCATCAATTGCATATCAATTGATAGAGAAATGTTTAAGCTACTCAGGAAACTAAAGTTTTGTTTTGTAAGACGTCGGGTACTCAAGTTATCAACATTTTTCTGAAGAGTTTTTTTTTGTTCCAACAGAATTAGGTCCTCTAACTCTACCTTTTAAGTAATTTTCATCTATTATAACTCTTTAATCTATTTTAATCATATATACCGAAGATTAGTGTTTTTTTCTGGATTCGAACACGAAATCTATAATTTCCCATGATTATTTGGATTTCTCGTGTTTGCAAACCTATAAAGTTTCTACTGAAACAAAGTCACCAAATATAGTCAAATTGAAACTCCTATTTAAATTATTTCAAAAAGGGATGGCGCAATTACATTGAAAATCAATTAAAATCGATTAGAATAAAAAATAATCGATAATAAAGGATTAAAATAAGAAATAATTGATTGACATCGATTGAAATAAAAAAGTGACATAAAAGTGATTTTAACAGATTATTTTTCAAATCAATTAAAACTTATTAGATTTTGTGGGACTCTTCTATATTATGGAAGTGACTTGTGAGTATAAATTTGCCAAATTTCAGAAACCAAATCCAAATCGCAATTGTTTTCGAGATTTGTTGCACCCCTATTTAAGCACTTCTCAAAGTAGATCAAAGTACAAAGTATTCTGTTTTCCTTTTGATTACAGATTATTGAATGTGTATGCATATCAACTGAAGGCAGTAGGCATCAGAGTTCTTTCCAAGAGTTGCTTAGAAATAGGACTAGGCGTCATAAGGCATTGACACTAATACATATAATGTTCTAGAAAATTCTACAATGTTCCAGAACCTTTTTCGAAATTTTAATGATTCGAATACATTTGTGTACGTTTTACCTGATGTAATTTTTGTTTTCTCCACATAAAGATTTACAATGTAAATGCAATTGATACTGAGTAGTGATGCCTTGGTTGAAAAGTGTAATCTTATGATATACAGAAAAAGGGAGAATTGATTTGGTTATAACTTCAATTATAATGAATATATTTAAAGTCTGTTAAAATCCATTCGATTTATAATCGATTATTCACATTATTAGAAGTATAGCAGACTTAACTAGATTATTCTTACATTCAATCATAACTGGTCGTACACATAATGTCAAACGAAATAGGTTATTTTAGAAATCGATTAAAACCAATTTAGTTTTTCATTGATAATTTAGATTATTCCAAATGGAGTAGATTTTTATCGATTATTCCTGCAATCGAATAAAATCGATTGAACTTCTAATCAGTTATTCATATTTTCGCCGAAAAATTGATTTTAATTGATTATTTTTTTAAAACTTAATCCGGAAGTGGCACATTCAATCAATTTTTTTCTGATTATCATGTAAAAATCAATTAATCTGATTTTTCGACCGTTTTTCTTTTACATGGGTGTATTTTATTAAATTCGAACTGTTTGAACTATCCTCACTTATAATTGAGTGCAAGTTAACCTAGGGTGGGTGTGAGTGTTGACATAGTTAATATCATAGTCATACCAACACCGACACACCCACATCCCCACCCATACTCACACCGGCACCCACCCACAAAACTAGATTGAAAAATGGTTAAAGTCTGGAGAAGAAAAATCAATACAAACATATCATATTCACATCTTCAAGTAGTTTAGTTTAAGTATCTTCATGAAATTGAATTCGACGCGGTCGGTACTGATACTTACCTTCCAATCCTTACGCAAACACCAACAAATAGCCGATTGCGTGAATCGATGACCAATTACTTGTTTGCAGTAATCTTTTGTGGAAGGAAACTTGAAATAGAAGAAAGATTTCTTCCGCTTAATCCTCTAGATCAGGTAGTTGTTCTCAATTATGTTCGTGAAATATACTGATCAATAGATGTTAACTTCATCGCACTATCAGACAATGAGAAATCACTAGAAATTTGGAAAAAATCTCCTTCGTCTAATAACAAAATTCTCTTCTCGAAACTCATCTAGACTTATCAATCATCTACGAAAAACATGAGAAGCCTGTATCAATCAAAGAAAAGTTAGGGATGTGGTGTGGCTATGGAGTGAGTGTGGGTGACTGAGGATGTGAGAGTAATGTTGGATGTCGAGTATGCGTATGAAGTGGCTGTGACTGAGGTTGTGAGTGTTTGGGTATGGAATTAGTGGAAGCGTGCTTGTGAGAAGAGAGCAACACCGAAATCACACCCACATTCTCATTGTTCTTGGTTTACTGTTATGATAAATGCAATATTGTAAGAAAAAAATCAATATTCAAAAGGCTTGTTGTTCTCTATAATCACTTGTGATTTCATTTAGTTCTTATTTTAAAAGGATGACTCGTTTTTCAATTTTTGTTTGTCAAATGCAACAGGTTGTTTTATTCAAAGAGGCCAAACGTTTTGTGCTTCTTTTCTTTTTATTTTATGTCTAGTTATAGTTTTAAGAATTAAAACTATTCAAGATCAGTTATATGACTCACAGTATGATCAATTCCATTTTGTATCAGAGCCTATAAAGTTTCAAAGAAAAATTTCTCAATATTTTCATTACATGTATGCTATGTTCTTTCTACTAGTAAGACTTTTTAGTTTTATGATATTGAAATAATCGATAATTCAAATGATCACCACCATCAAACTAATAAATATTGGTGTTTTGTGAATCGGAAAATATTTCTTTCATTTTTATTCTTATTTTTGTTAGTTACTGGCTCAAATGAAGTGTAAATATGTGCACCTATCAGATGACTTTTTTTGTGATTTATTAAAATGAATTGAAGAACATACAAAATGAGAATTTTATGTTGTAGTTATTTTTCTTTTATATTCTTTAGACATAGTTTGTGTGTTTTGTCAATAAAATAAAAATAAGTACAATGAAAAAAAGCGAAACTCTAATACGCATTCCATTGAGTATTTCTAAGAACCTTGATGACTTTGATAAACAGTTAGCGCGATTGATACATTACGGTAGCGTAGCTCGATCATGGCTTCCGTCTTCTGATTCCATTGCACAAGTACGTTGTTTAATAAATATAGCTGCTTCTTGATCAATTTTTGCACGATTTCGAATTGACTAAGACAAGCAAAGTAAATACAAAAAACATTAAAACAAAAATCAATAAAATTTTACTTCATATACTCTTGGTTGAGCATTTTTATTTGGCTTTCTCAAACGTACTACTGATACAGGAATATCACGTATTGATGCACGATTTTTTAATGATTCAACAATCATCAATGGTACGAAGCATTCCCCAATAAAATGATCGTCTTTTACCATATCTTCATCCCAAACACTAAGACGTAAAACAGCACCCGATGTATGTACAATATTCAGTGGATGATGATCCCTTTAACAAAGAAGACAAAAATTTTCATTTGCAATGAAAAACTATTCGACTAAAAAACAACTCTACCATTGAAATAACTGACTCAAATTCTGGATCGAATGTTTGTTTTATCTTTTTTCGGTCTTTTTGGATAAAGTGTCAATGGTAATAATTCAAGGATAACATATGAATCTATTGAACCAAAAACATCCATCTTCGGTAAATCTCGACAAAAAAGAACTGTACATAGAAAACAAACAGGTATATATTTATTAATTTCAAAAATGAAGCAAACCAAGATACGTTGAACATAAATAGAAATAAGATCACTCACGACTTCATATACAGCACGAAATACAATTATACCATTATTTGTTGAATATGTATCCTAGGAAACAAATACATAGATATAAAAAATCTCAACAAAACTTTCAAAGCATATTTACAGGAGGACGTGTTTGAGTTATTTCTTGAAAATAAAGTAATTGTAATTGTTCTGTTGATATTACAAACTGTTCAAGTGTGCATCGCAATGTTGTAATTTCTTCACATCATGAACCAGGTATATGTTGTTCTTCACGACATACAATTTCAAAGTATGCAGTCAAATGATCAAATAATTGTAAAACATGTCCATAAAAATCTGGTGATTCTTGTAATGGTAATAATTCTCTGAAACATTGTAATGCTTTTATACGTATAGTACAAGCAACACGCAAATAATGAACTCTTTCGAGACCACCATACAGTTTAGGAAGAATTTCTTGGTCAAGATATTCACATATATCTTTCATAGGCTATAAATTATATTCGAAAAAAAACAAATACATATTTATTGATTTATTTGTTTGTGTATTTATTTTCTTACATTGACTTTTTTTATGTTCTTCATCTTCATAGTATTTGGAAATTTTCTCTTTCAAAGATACATAAAATAATGTTGCAAAACGTTCAAATATAACTTTAATGACATCATTCATTTCGTTTTCGGCTGTACTTATTAGACGTTCAAGTGTTACTTTTGTTTGTTGAAAATCTGCTGATTCATATCTTTCAATCATTTTATCAATAACAGACGAGAAGCATAATACGTCTGGTAATGATGAAAGAAGTCTTTGTTAAACATATTCAATATCATTAACTAATATGCATAACTAAAATGAATAAGAAAAGAATTCTAAAAAGAAAAGAAAATTCTTTTTCGATGAACTTTTTTCGAAACATTAAATGATTGTGTCCGATTTAAATCAGTAAAATATTTATTTTCGGATAATTTATGTGCTGTGCGTCTTGTATAAAGCTGACATTGTTCACATATTATATTTGTTAATTTAATTAGTCCTCTATAACGTATATTTACATCAGGATAATCAACTGATTCCCATTCTTGACAAAGCTAAATTAATTCATTTAATGCAAATATAACACAACATATAAAAAATATACCTTTATACATAGATTAGTAGCAGTCTTAGACAACAGAGAATACTGGATATAATCTTCATCATGAAAAACCTTAAAAGAAAATTGTATTTTGTTTCTCTGTTCATATAGACTGAATGTAACTTTGTCTTACCTCATTATCATCTTGTACTGCTCTTTCCATTATTTGTCTGATCTGTGCAACAAAACCTTCTAATAAAAATTTCATTATTAGTGAAAATCAATTATGATAGTCTACTAATTTAAATTTATATGCGTCTGTTTGCCAATCTCTATGTCAACAGAAAGAAAAATAAAACAATTACATTAATAAGAAAAAAGTAACGAAAATATACCGTGTTTCAAGAGTATCTCGAAATGCTGTAATAATTCTTTTTAGGCATAAAAATAATTTTAAAAGTACACTTGAACTTTGAATTAAATTCGGATCATATATTGATGATGTTGCTTTCACCATCGGTTTTGCATACTTTTGAAAATAGTCTATCATATTTTTTAATATACGTTTTGTTACTTCAGTTACCTAATAAAAACTAAATAATTTTTTTATGAACAATGTTGTAGAATATCTTACACGATGGCCAGCACTATTTTGTTCAAAAAAACATGTTTTTATATAATTAACATTGAAGGATGCAAAGAGTTTCTGATATTCTGTTATAATTGACATGGATTCAGCTAATTTTTCAACGAATTCAAAAAATTCTCGAACAGTATTTAATTGTATATCGTTTCTGTCCTGAAATACAAGTGAATGAACACTAAACGAATCATTGATATCCGTTTGTAGACGAGTTTTGATTGTTTCTTCAAGAAGTATTTTGGTTGTTGATTCATTTGAGCAAATTTTTAATTGAAATAAAGTACAAATTGTGCTAAAAACATTTCATTATTGAAACAGTTAGTATGTTCGATCGATTTACAAATTATCGATTTTTCCAGTTAGTAGAAAAAGATACATAGTATAGAAAAACCAGACCTATATTTTTTTTCCAGATCTATACGATTCAAATTTAATTATTATCCTACTAAAAGAGTTTTGCTGAAACTTCTCATTTAGCAAATGGCATCTTTTCAAAGTATGATTTGATATACAAAAACGAGAGCATTCCTTAAATCTAAACGCATTTCATTTTAGAGTATTCTGTTGACTAATTAATGATACACATCTGAAGGTTCTTTTTTGTAAAACCGAAGAAATTCGCTCTCTATTTGAAAGAAACTCTTAAGTCGAACTGTTTCATTTGTTTTTTTTCTTGATAAATAATCGACTTGATCTTATTATTTCATTGAAATCAAATACAAACATACTTGAGTATTCTTTGAATACTTGATAAATTTTCTGGCAAAGGTAAAAACCATGGTACTTTACTACATACGCGTTTTTTATAGTGACCAATAAATAAAGAAAAAATTCCTTCAAATACTGTTCTCTAAAATGAAACACAAAAGTTACTTCTTAAGTAATAACAACAAAAAGATTATATCATTTTTACTTCATAATCAGTCAAATCCGAATCATCAATATCAGTTCTTGGTGGCATGTGTTTCATAAGTGTGCTCAAATACTTTTCAATAACAACTTGACTTTTAAATAATCCATAATCTTCTGAATATCGAAGCTCTATGATAACAAGGAACTGTCTATTGATTTACAATGATAACATGATTAGTTTGAATTTTTTTTACTATTCAATGCTTACATAAATGCTTCTGACAGAACTGAAATATTGTATAAAATATGAAATGGTTTGAGAACACTATAAGATAGATTATTTAATGATCTATTCCAATCAATAACTGAATCATTTAACTCATTGTTTTTCTTCTAGAAAATAAATGAAGTTTTTCTAACTCTTAATTTTATAATTTATGGAATATCTTACTGTTTCTCTTGCATCTTCTAATTCATGTCGTATAACAATACGAGTTAGTTTATGATATTCTTCAACTAATGATGGAAAATCTGAATTAGCAACTGGTGTTATACATGAAACACTTTGACTGAAGTTTCTGTTAACAATATCTTCAACAACAACAAAAATAACAAAAATGTGTTTCATACACAAAATTTTATGAAATATAATCTGAAAGGAGTGTTAAAGTAAAGGAGTAAAAGTAGTAGTGAAACCAGAGCATGACTGAAGGGAGCATAGTCTCATTCAAAAACCTTTGAATTTCATCTAGAAATGAGAAGATCTTATATTAAAAAAAAAGTATCTTCCTTCCAACTTTACATCAGAGTTGATTCTTGCTACAAATTTTTTTCTGAAATCACTACTATGTAAAAATTTGACTGCTTCTCTTTCGACAGATCGTGATAGGCGTAACCAAGGAAATGCCCGGAACATGACAGACTCGCTGGCAGTGTCCGACGTCGATGATACATATGTTATATGTATGTTCAGTTATATTAGATACTCTGAAACGAATCAATGCCAAAGACTTTTTTTCAGAGGAGTCATTCGTACAACAACTTAACTTTAGCGATGTGACAGAAATAAGAACGTTGACTTTTGAGTAATTCTAGATTTTTAAGAAAGATCGATTTACTTTTCTTAAACAACCTGAAGAAGTATGAATGTATAAACGAAAAATAAAGTGTGGGTGTGGGTGGAATAGTAGTTTTTAAGAGGAAGGTTTTTTGGACTTTAAACTCGTTGAAAATTTCACCATAGACACGATTCGTATTGTAGTGTTTATGCTCAACATTTGTGACTTTTTAAATGATTAGAGAACTATTGGCTAATTACTTTTGACTTAATACCCTTTCTCAGAAAACGGCACTTTTCATAAGAATGATCGAAATGAGGACAATTGCAGGAGAAGACAGTCGGTGACAGATCTCTCATAGACGAGAAAATTTGTTACTCAGCAATTCATTTTTTCAAACATTTTTGAAAAATACTGAAAATCTTTTTCGGTTTTTCTCTGCTCAAAACAGCGTGTCACCATAGAGTGTCTACCAGAATGGTAGGCCTTGCATCCTGAAATGCCGTTTCAAATCAAAAAAATTAAATATATACAATGAGCCTAGACAGAAATTTTCGTTTGTCAAATAAGCTATTTTCGACTATTATTTAGCCAATATTTCCCTTAAAGGTCATGGTATAGGACTGAAAATTTTATCATAGGTTCTTGAACATGTCTTGAAACTATCATTCCATTTGAAGGTTCTTTTGCGGAGATCTCAGTAGCCAGTTGTAAATTTTCACATTTCTGCATATGTCTATACAAAAAGAACTTGTAGAGATAAATAACTCTTGTAACGATTCAAAGTGAAATGAAAGGCTGATATGTCTCATTTTGCTTAAGATGACCAATATATATATATAGATATATATATCTACTTACTGGGTGATTTTGGATAAGAAAAAGCTGGCATTGGTAATAGAAGAGAATTTTTCTGAGGAATTATTGGATGAGCTATAGTTGATGAATTTATTTGATCAAGAGCTGATGTTGATGATGAATGACGACCACAAAATTGTAATACACTACTATTTGATCCATATTGATGACTGTTTTTATTTGTATTATCCTTGAAACAGAAATAGTTGTTCATTTAAAAATCATGCAAACGCATCTATAACAAATGATGATAGTCTTTCCAATAGTATCAAAATGAAAATATAAAGATTCAGTAAGTCGATTGATTTGGTCAAATTGGAAATTATCTTTATGGAAAAAAACGCTTCGAATCGATCTTTTTACTCATCAATTTAAATTTAACTTGCAATCGAAGTAGAATTTCACGTCGTGGCTTATTATCATTTGAAAGATTTTGGTTCGATCCAGTTAAAGGAAACCATTGTTCACGTTCAAATGTAACTAATGACTATAAATGGAAAAAGAATCTTTAGATGGAAAAAATGTAATGTTAGAATCCTTGATGACACACTCCTAAGCAAGACGAAGACTAAGGTGTCCCTTCTATTCTAATTGACTCAGGACGTCTGTCCAAATAGCAAAAAAAATGTGTAGTTCGAATTCTATGAAGAACATTTTTTCCTTTATTCTGTCACATGACATTGACGACACTCTTCTGCATATATTAGGACTAAGATAAAGAAAACAACTAATGAAATTTGAATTACTTTAATATCAAGACTAACTTGACCAAGAAAGTTAGCTTCATTTTCGTCTGTTATTATAAGACTTTGCATTCAAGAGGTGTGCTAGATAATAAAATAGAGACGGACTATATTTCAAACGAAAAATAAGATTTACCGTGAAGCACCTATTTTGAGCTCTGGTGCTTGACCATGATCTGAATTGAATACGTTTATAAGTAAATATTGTTTTTGTATATTTTCTATCTCACTAAATAGATTAAAACGATACAAACACTACTTCAGAGATGATCAATAATCAAAAGCAAAATAAAAAAAACCATTAAGATTAGTCAACATTGTATAAAATTTTAAATCAAAATAAACAACATACAATTCAAAATGTTCATTCCATTCTGGATTGATAGTTTGTGGTTGAACTTGTGTAAGATAACTAATACTTTTCAATGTTTCGTCATCATTAGATGATACTGTTGTTGTACGATCTATTGAATATGTTCCACTACTGCTTTTACAACTTCCTTGCTTACAATTCGTCATTAATGGTTGGAATTGATTTCTTATAACTAAAAAAAAAGAACAAAAATATGAATATTGTTTTGAATGAAAAGCTTTTGTGATTCATGAAAAAACTTAATTAAATGATAAATCGCTTTTTATATGAGTCTTACCTTTTTAGATGCGACCTATTGAGACCAAAAAACATGAAAAGTAATTAGTCTCTATAGTTGGGTCAAATTATCACTCTCGTTGCTAAACTAAGAAATTTAAAGTATCTCGTCCCCATAGCAAGTCTAGACTGAGATATTCAATTTTGAACATATTCAGTTTTGGTTGGTAAGTATATAAATATGAAAACTATTCATATCCTATGCTACACATCGTCATCGGATTTTTCAAGTAGTACTTTTCTAGAATGTTGTTAAAAATTATGAATCACATTAAATTCAGCTTCTTCTAGAAGTTTACCCGTACTAAATTTGGAAAAGATGTTATGATAAACGAAACAATGAGCAAGATTGACAAAATCAACGATGTTTGTTCTTAAATTTATGATCTTTAGTATTTCGCTAATATCTATGAAGAGTGAGTCCTCTAAAAGTGTATTTGATACAAAGACAGCTTTTGTTTTTGTCATTTAATTGAACATATTCATCTTCAGTTGTAATTAATCTATTGTTTTCATATAAACCTGCTAGTATTTATGCCATTTTGATATATGGATAAACTTTCAAAAGAAGTTAAATCTAATACGATCCTAATGTGATGGATAATTTTCAACAAGATTCCAAAAAAAAAGTTATTCGTATGCTTACTAACAAAAGTTGTGTATATATTAAATATCAAATATCTCAGTCTAGACTTGCTATGAACATACAATATTTAAAATTTGTTAGTTTGGCCATGGGAGTGATAACTTGATCGGAACATGGTTAATCTTCTTCATGGACAATATAAAATGTTTAATTGTAAGTTGCACTTCATGATGGTTCTATTCCTGCGTAGTTTTCTTTCACCGCTCGCTCACTTTTCTTTTCTTTCCTCTTATATGAATTTTCTCCTTGCTGTTCTCTGTATTATAATGTATAAGATTTTTACTTTCGCTCTCATCACTCTTGTTCTAATTTTTTTTATCTTATTCATCAACATAGACATTGTCATAACATCCATTTATACATACAGAATGTGATTTGACAATAAACAACATTCCGATCTTACCTTCATCTTTTTTGATCTACAGGGTTAGCCTCTTAAGAGATTGACATTCTTTTACAATGTTGAAACTTTCCACAAATGAATTTCTCTATTAGACTAGTTGCTGATGAAAGTTTCAGATTTCTAGTATCTTCTATTCCCAGATAGGAATATTAAAATTCTGTCATGTGAAAAAACAAAATTATTCGTATATTCAAATTTTAGGATAGGAGACAATAGAAAATGTAAAACGTTCACAATTTATTAACTGTGCTCAGAACATTATTTTTATCAAGTTTGAACTTGAAGCTCAAGAGATAATTTTGAAGATAACTTGAATAGAACCACGACAATTTGCTGTAAAAATAGGTTAAATGACCATAACTAAAGAAAAAAGATTTATGTGTATGAGTCATTTTCGAATTTTTCTAGTCTCAATAGTCTCTCTCTAATGACATAAGCTTTATGCAAAAAGTGATCCATGGCCTAGGAAGGTGTTCTCGTCTAAGATGATTAAGTGATTTTGAAGGAGATATAGATGATGATAATGTTTACTTAGTTGAATTATCTTCAATACTGGGAATATGTATCCCACTTACATTGCAATAAGGATCCATAAGGCCTTTTCAAAGAAGAAATATAGAAAAATAAAATATGTTCAAAATAAAAACAAACCATTTTGATCTTCACCAGATAAATTACGTGCTCTTTTAACATCAACAGATAGCCTAACAGACCATGACTAAATATTATATAGAAAAAAAAAAGATTATTTGTTTTCGAAAAATACAAGCAAGAGAAAAAATACGCTTACATCCATTTTAAGAGCTTGATCATATTTTTGTTTGTTCTTTTGGATCAAAATTAAAAAGCTAATAAAACATACAGGAAAATTTTTAGTTTCATTCAATCTTTATTTTGGATATATACTTCAGCAACATGTGCAGCAAGTTCATCTATTGTTGCTGCTCGTTCAAACACATGTAATGGACAACAAACAGCATGTACTGCATATTCATAGAGATATTTCTAAAATAAACATCATTCAAATAACAAAATTCAGCAAAAAAAAGCAAAGCAAAAAAGAGACTATACAAATATGATGACATATCAGAGATGTCCATCGCGGCTGAAAATCTGCCGCTGCCGCGCCGCGGCCTTAGAAAAAAAAAGCTGCCGCACCGCTGCCGCGCCGCGGCGGTTTATAAAAAAATGTTGCCGCGACGCTGCCGCACCGCGATGACTTATAAAAGAAACGCTGCCGCGCCGCTGCCGCGATGAATTATAAAATAAACGTGCCGCCACCGCGCCGCTGCCGCGACGATTTTCAAAAAAGTGTTTCTAATTTCACTGCTGTGACTATATTTGACCAGAGATATGGGTACTAGTCCATCAGATTTATTCAATATCAGGGCGTTTCATTTGTAAATCGTGAAATTCCATTAAATTCATACAGTTTTTCAATGTCCTCCAAAAAAATCCTGCCGCTGCCGCGCCGCTGCCGCGATGGTTTTTTAAAAAACCTGCCGCTACCGCGCCGCTGCCGCGATGACTTTTAAAAAAATCTGCCGCTACCGCGCCGCTGCCGCGGTGATTTTTTTTAAAAACCTGCCGCTGCCGCGCCGCCACCGCCACCGCGGCAGCGGCAGCGGCAGCGGCGGCGGCGCGGCAGCGCCGCGATGGACATCTCTGTGACATATTATACTTTGTATAATGATGATTTATTATTTTGTTTTCTATTTATCATGAAATCAAAATCATATGATGAATTGGACAATAGATATCATAAAAATACTTGGTATTTGATGGTGTGGGTGGGCGTGGGTGTGAGTGTGGGTGCGGGTGTGTGGTGCGGGTGTGATTCTTGACATTAATTTCCAACGCACACCCACACGCACACCCACGAACACCAAAGGAAGAGCACGCGACACGACACCAGCGAAAAGAAATGGAAAGAGGTAGAAAACAAACGGACATAGCAGTGGACACAAGAGAACACCAACGATCAACGAAGGAAGACAAGTTCACGTCAACGTGCGTGGAATGAGAACAAAGAGGAATCTTGATTAGAAAGTTTCGGGATATTCTTGGAGAAGTTGAACATCTTCCATCTCGAAGAAGGAGATTGATGAAGAACAAGGAACTGACCTAAGCCAGGAGACAACTTTTTCTAATATGGAGGTGCACTCAACGAATCAATTAAAATTATTAATTAGCTTTGAGCTTAATTGATTCATTATTCAACCAATAATAAATCAATTTCTTTTTGTTGCACACTTATGTCATTAAAGGTATTCTCTAGAAATTGGCAAAGTTTCAAGGTACCTGATGATGAGAACACATTTTCCTCCAGTTGAATTCAATTTACACACTTCATTGTTTCATGTAACCTTCTTGAAACTGAATAAACTCTGGTCCTTTTAATGCACATGCCAATCGTGTGATGTATTCATTGATTTTTAAAATCAATATGAACTACTTGCGCATTTCAATGTCACTGTTACAAAAAAAAAACAATTATTCAAACAAACTATGAATGAAAGCTTCTTTGTTCTTTTCGCTTGTTTTACTAATACACTCGTTTATTGATGTATGCACTTTATCCCTTTCACACTATTCACATGGTATTAATGAGTTCTTGTTCTCTATCAATCTTCCTTTTTTTTCAATTTATTATTTAAGAGTCACAACATAGAGAATGATCCATACTTTTTCGTTTATTGTATATTGAATAAAGCATACCCGCTTTCTTTGAAATAAGACTTTCTGCACATATTTCGATCGACCATCATTGTCACTTCACCAGCGCAGGTTGTACTGTTCAGTCAGTCATTGAAGCAGTATTATTTGCCGAGTTGATTGATTCGTTATAAGCTCTGTCACACGATGCTTTGATTTATATCCTTTTCTCGGTTTTGCTCTCTAAAGCAACATGCTCGGTAAAATAATAGTTTGCTTTTCTCCTATTGTAATTGTATTTTGATCACTCTATCGATGAAAAGATTATTTCCATTATCTAAGCTTTTGATTGAACGCTAAACAGAAAAAGAACTATGATCTTATCGTTTTCTTATACGATACATCCACACCCTATTTTTTTCAGACTCTGTTAGCATGGTATAGGTGGTGTTGCGAAAGGAGATTCTTTTTCAACTTACCAAACATTGAAACATAATAAGCATCAAAAAAGAGTAGGAGATTCACTTCCATCAACGGTGTTCGTCATTGTCATCCGCAGTATTATTCACAGTTCATCCGTTCCTTTGCCAATCACTACCATGTAAGACAACTAGAAAATTACGATTTCCATTTTTTGCAGCAGTTTCCCTCGGTTTTGAGTCACACAAATTTTATTTTTATTCAAACAAAACAAATGTTATTCGATATGTATCATCGAGCTTCATTAAATGGGTTAAATCGTGGAGTGAATCGACAGGTAAAAGCTCTTTCCCAGTAGGAGAAAACCAAATTTTTTGGTTTCATTTTTTTCGGTTAGATCTGACTCCTTTATTTGATATTCAGATTCGCTAACTCGCTCGAGCTAATCCTTTTAGAATAAGCTCAAATCGACTGTTATAACAACATAGAATAACAGTGTACAGATGTACGATGGAAAAGAAAAATCCTTGACTTATTCGAATAAATTTGGTCTTTTAGATCAACATGGCAGAAAAAAAGGTTTCTGTCAACAGACTTATAGCATTAAGCCAGGAACATGATGAATCGTATCGATCCTTATTAGCTGAATACTTAGCGGAAAAAAATGGAAGAAATCTTGAGCCATTTACTCTCATATGGTGTGATCCATCTGTAAACAGGATCAATGATCATCAAAAAATTCAACATGAATTACGCCATACAATCAATTATATCAAAATATTCAATAATACCAATGAATGCCAAGTATATGTCAAAGAAACTACAACTGAGAAAGTAAATTGAATATATTGAACTTAGTGAGATCGGATATATCTTTTGCAGATGATTATCATTATTTCAAACGATCCTGACCATCGATTTCTTCACTATATTCACAACGAGATACAAGTTGTTGCTATCTATATTTATAGCGAAGACAATAAATTATCAAACGAATGCCACAGAGAATATCCGAAGGTAATACTTCAACTCAGTATATACATACAAGAGAAAAAAAAACTTCTGAAGTTTTAGTCTCATGGTTCTGAGTTTTCTGTTAACTAGGGATTTATAGTATACGAATATAAGAATATAATTATGCTTAAATCTTTTCAGATCAAAGGTGTATTGACAGATCCAATAGAATTAGTGAAGAAGATTGATATTGATCAGAAAAAACGACAAAAACTGGAAGATTCAATAGGGTGTGTTAGTAGTTTTTTTAATCCAGATGGTCAATCCACCAAAAATCTACAAAGTGAAAATGGAGATTTCATCTGGCTTCAATTATTTATCGAAAGTTTACTTCGCATGTCCGATGCTGCTCTTCTTCCATCTCGAAACGAGTTTCTTGAATTTCTTCGTCAACAATATCATGATAATAATGATAGACTTCGTATTATCGACGATCTCAAATCAAGTTATCAAGCAAATCAAGCAATAAAATGGTACACTCGTGCTTCATTTCTTTATGATATTATGAATAAAGCATTTCGTCAGCAAGATTATGTACTTCTCTTTACACTTCGCTTTTTCATTCACGATCTATTTTACTCTTTGGCCGAGCGAAAGAGATTCGAACAATCCTTTATCACTCTTTATCGTGGTCAAGCTCTTGACGTTACCGAATTAAATAATCTAATTGAAAATCAGGGCAATTTCATCACTATGAACAGTTTTATATCAACAAGTCGAGATCGATTAGTAGCAACTGGTTTTGCGGCATCGTCTATTGATCCAAATAATGTTCGATATCGTTCAGTTCTGTTTGAAATCAATGTTAATACGACTCGCGATGATGTCAAACCGTTCGCTGATGTAAGTCAGGATAGCCAGTTTTCCGATGAAAATGAAGTATTGTTCATGGCTGGATCAATCTTTCGCATTGTTAATGTTCAAAAGGTTTCTCAAGATGATCCGGTTTGGTTGATCAAGTTGGTCTTGTGTGGTGAAGAAGATTATCAATTGAAAGAAGTTTTCACAAGCTTGAAAGTCGAATTAGACGATGAAACTGATATGGGATCTGTAGGAAAAGTTTTATTCGACATGGGCAAAGGCGAACAAGCGGAAATAGCTTTTGAAATTGATAGGCAAGACACAAGAATTAGAACCAATGGAGAATTTGGCTATCCTTTAGAAGCATACATTCCAGGACAATATGATTCAGAAACAATGAAAGAAGCACAAGAATTAGCAGCAAAACTTATAGAAAACAATGACGATCGAAGGCTACTTGTATTTTGTTACAATATTATGGGTTCAATCTACAGAGATCATCACCAATATGATAGTGCACTTGAAAATTTTTCAAAAGCACTCGATGTTCTTCTTAATCTTTATGATCAGGATCACCTTGAAATCGCAATTTTTCATGAATTTATTGGTCAAATCTATGAAAAACAAGAAAAAATGCCATCGGCAATAAAATCATGGACAGAATGTCTTCGAATCAGGCAACATCTTTTGCCAGAAGCACATCCAATAATTGCCTTGACATTTCGTAATATTGGAGACTTGTACAATAATGTGGACGACTTCGATAATGCACTAGTAATGTATGAAAAGGCGCTAAAAATACAATTGCTCTCTTCACCCTCGAATCATCCGTCTATTGCAGAAACATATCAATGTATCGGTTGGGTTTATGAACAAACCAAGGAGTTTCGTTTAGCATTGAAAAACTATACTAGTGCTTTTAAAATTCTACAAGCATCTTGTCCACCAACTGATGCATCACTCCTTCAAATTCAGGAAGACATTGACAATATGAGAAGAGAATTAAATGCAAGTTCTGAGAATCGTTTTCATTAAGCTTATTGTCAATTTCAATCATCTTTTCCTAGGTCCATCGTTCCGGCCATTGGATATTGCAGGAACCGGCAGGAAAATGCGGGAAAAATCACTGTATCCTGCAGGAAAACACCGGAAATAGCCGGAACATGGAAGCAGTATTCCGGCCGAAAATT